>PVKA01006640.1:0-82385 GCA_004027165.1 Ctenomys sociabilis | reverse complement strand
TTCCCTCTCTCTCTCTCCATCTCTTCATCTCCTTCCCATTTGAGAAAGATCTGCCTTCTTACCTAGCTTTTATTTTCTGCTTTCTATTCTTGGTTCCTCAGATGAGAGAAAGCATGGGATATTGAAGCTTGTGAGTCTGGCTGTTTTCCCTTCATACCACTGTCTTACAATCTGTAGGCTTAGCGAGAGTTTAGCAACAATAACCAATAATAATATACACAATTATAACAACATGCTACAATAAAAGTCAGTTGGATGTGACAGCTCTCACTCTCAAAATATACTAGAGTTCATTCTGTTTGGGGCACAGTTGACCACAGGTCACTGAGACAATGGCGAGCACAGCCTGGATAAGGGAGGGACTGCAACCCTGAAACTAGATCTCCAAGGGAAGAACGCCCGGCAGCCACTGGTGGAAACCCTGCAGGCCAGTGCTATATGAGTGTGAGAAGCTCAAATCGAGGTCTGAGCCCCCTCCCACCATGCACACCCAGGGAGAGCCCAGGGGCAACAGTCTGGAGGCGAGAATCACCTCCTAAGAAGGGTCTGGCAGCACCTCTGGGAATGGAGGCAGCAGAATTGGGTCCCTGGCTCACAGCACTCCTTACATGCACAGCAGAGTTGGGTCCGCACATGGCTCTGTCAGCACCAGGATAGCTCAAGCTGCTGTGGATGCTCATTGGCACCAGAGGTTTGAGGGCTGTCACATCAATCAGGAGAGTGCTTTCTTTCCAATCTCAGTTGCTGAGAAAAAGCCACTCTGAGTTTCCTTGTATAATTGACTGTTAGACCACACAATCTATTTTTAACATTTTCACATGGACTTATAGTACTTCCTTGCCTTTGCCCAAGCATGCCAGCCTAGTGTTGATGATATTATGACCACTGGGTTACAAAAAAAAGGCTGACAAGGGCCAGCTTGATAGCTCAGCAGACTAAAGCACCTGCTTTGGAAGACACAGAGACCCGGGTTCAATCTCCAGCATGTGTGCTGCCTCGGCCGCCAGGTGTGCTGAGACAGCGATTGAGACTGGGCGTGGTGGCACACCCCTGTAAGTCCAGCATTTCGGAGACTGAAAACAGGAGGATCACTACTTTGAGTCCAATCTGTTTAATGAGACCCTGTAGACCCTGTACTAAACACATCAAATAAATAAATAGAAAGGGCTGACAGAATTGGGACTTGCTTGACTTGTGTGACAAGCAGAGGCTTGCTGGCCAATTCTAAAGCATTCCAGAGCTGACTGGATAAGGAAAACTTGAAGAATTAAAGCTATTTTCCAACTGATGACAACATATTCTCCGAAGGCTATCTTGCAATTGTGAAGCACAGAAATTGGTATGAAAGTATTTGAACTTAAGACAAATTATATCTCATAGCTGAACGTCCTAAGATCCATTAGAAATAAAGAGAAAGGAAAGGGAACAAAGAGATTTTTAAAAGTACAAAAGAGAAAGGGAAAGAAGAGAAAGGAGAGATGGAGCAAAGAAGGGAGAGGAGGAGAGGGAAGGGGAGGAAAGGAAAGAAAGGAAGAGAAAGATCAATTCAGGGAGTCATTTTTAAATGTGGTTCCAAAGAAAGAAGCTTCAAGGCCACCCATGGAAGAACACCGCACATGTTCTTGGATGCTTGTGATTCATAAAGATCATAAGTTCCTTTACCTAAACCACAAAAATACCCAAAGAGACTGGAGTTTATAGCAAACAGAAGTAAGGAGAACAGAAAGACAGCCTCAAGGGTGTGAACCCATGGTCACGACACCTCACGAATAGCTCTTTGCTTTTTGGGCAGTGACTAATGCCTTGATTTCAAGCACTGATAAAGCATGCTTGCAACACTTGGGGACATAGGAAGCTGGAATTCTTGTTAGCTCATAGAAAGTGTTGGGAAATGCTGTAATGAAAAAGGACTGACTCAAAGGTCTGAGTAAATGTAGGGATCACCTCGGCAACTCAGTAAATATAGGGACCACCACCCCAGGGGTGCCCACCCAATGCATGGACAAGAATTCCCAGCACACAGGTGTCTGGAATCTTCTGATGTTTTAACTGCTGCACTGAGAGCTTGGGCCCAACCCATGATTCATCATCAGTATGGTGGTAAGACTTTCAGAGAAAAGCAAAACTGCTGGAAAAGGAACACTTGCAAAGGGTTTTAAGGAATGCTTTGGGAAAGGTAGCTCTCTCATTCTATTGTAGGGATGAAAAAGTATAACACAAACAGCAGAACATACCTTCCCAGATGTGCAGGCACCACCTTTAGCATGAGAGTGAAGAAATGCTAGTTATGTTGAGCTGTTGGTTAGCTGTGTGGAAGGGTCCCTCGCCCAGCTACAACTGCCACCTTGGCGAGACTGTTTTTGCTGTCTTGCTAAAATTATCTAAAAAGGAAATCCATAACATTGGATTGGGGCAGTGGGCAGTGGCGGGGCTCTGAGTTATGCATATGCAAAGAACAGTGTCTGTCCTATCCTGGCACTCTTGAGGCATAGCTGAGAGGGTTCCAACCCTTCGAGACTGAAGTTTGGCGCTGTCCTTTGTGGGTGCACCTCACCCAGCAGCCAGATAGCAGGGCAGGGCGACCTGTAGGTCAGGACTATGAAGACAGGGCTCGACATCGCAGTGAATGTGCGCGCTAGTGCCCTGCCGTCTGCTCCTGTGCCAGTAATAGCAGCAGCCTTGTTGTCTAGCAAAGGCTGAGGTGCTGCACCTGAGTACGCTGGCTGGCAACCCAGCATCTCACAGAGAAGAGGTCATACAGCTTCCCAAGGTCCTCTACCCCTAGGACATGCGTGTATATCTGCTTTCCATTGCTTCTATAATAAAGTTGGCAAACTGTGTGACTTCATACAACATAAAATAGCTCTGGAGCTCTAAGAAGTCCACGACTGGACTTGTCAGAGATGGACTAGTGTTAGGAGAATTATATTCCTCAGTATAAATGCTAGTGTAGAATCCTTTACTTTTTTTTTTTTTTTTTTTTTTTGCCTGCTTCTAGAAGTTTCCTGCTCATTCATGGACCTTCTAATTTCCCGCTGTTGTTCTGACTTTTATCTGTCTGTTTACCTTTTAACCTAGTTGGTTAAATCTTAAACATATTGCCATCTTTCTGGCCCTAACTCTTCTGTCACCCTCTATCATAGTTAAAGTAATTTAATAATTCCGTTGGGATTGGGCTGGGGATGTAGCCCAGTGGCAAAAGGACTGCCTTGTTAGCACAACGTCCTCAGTTTGATGCTCAATTAAAAAAAAAGGGCAAAGTCCCTGTGCTGCTGCAACCTTAGCTTTCCATTGCCATATAACACCTATGGACATTGGAGGGGGGTGATGAGCTTACCCCTTTTCTGTGGCATCGTTTTTCCTCAAAAAAAAGGTATGAATTTTTTTCTTTTGTACCAGGAATTGAATCTATACTTGCCAGGCAGGTGCTATGCCACTGAGCTATGTCCCCGGCCAACTCTGGATTCTTTGCCACAAAGTCAGAGAATAGTATTACTCTCTGACTAGCTGGTTGGCTTTGTGACCAACCCGCTCCATCTTAATGACTACATGCTCTTTAAAATAAATGCACTGGATATAATTGAGCTGTTTCCCACTGTTGTTATGAAAATTCTCTCATGACTTTTCATACTAGAGAAACCCAAGCTAGTGCCTTTCCCTCTTTTCCTAGTCTTTTTGGCTTTGAATTTAATTTTTTCTGCAATGAACATCCTAAGAAATGCATCAATAGATGATAATTTCTTTTGCAATTCAAATTTTTTTCTATTTTAATATCTTCCATCCAGAAGAGTGACAGCAAAATGTGAAGATTTTGAATTATGAATAATCCCCCTTATTGTTCTGACTTTCATCTGTCTCTTTACCTTTTAACCCAAGTACACCTAATGGAAATTGGATATTCAGCCACAGGCCTGCATGCTACACTTTTTCACATACTTTATATATTTTTTGCATTAAGGAAAACAGGACATTTGCATATCTATAAATAGCTAATATATTCAGTATCAGCTTCTATAAACAAGATACAGGTGTGCATGGCTTAGAAGCATTTTATACATAGTATTGGCTCCTAGCAATTACCCTTCTTTCATGAAATGCAAAGATCGTTCCAAGGAAAACATTTTCTAAATGTGCCTAATGTTGGCTGGACCACTGTCTTTTTAATCATTGTTGTATAATATTCTAAGGTTCTAGGATATCTTCATAGAACCAGAAGTCTTTGTTCTCAAGTACATAATTGCTTGGTGTTATATAACGTTTTCCCTAAAGAATAGGCTATGCAAGTCAGCCTTATTTCTCCATGCTTCTACATAATTCTATGAGAGGCAAGATTTGTACTAATGGTGGTTGGACAGGATATTATGTCGGCTTCTACTACTATGGACAACCACTAGGAAAATAACAAGGTAGAAAGTATTAGTTATTGAATCTTTGATATAATTCAGGTATAAAAAATAAGATACATAAACAGCTATACTCTCTTAATTTACTGATAAGAGAAATTATCTACTATAATAATGTCTGCACCTTGTACAATAATAAAACATTATGAGAACAGTTTGCAATGTATTAATTTATCAAATCCGCCTTGTTAAGGTGTCTTAAAACTGTCTCATTGATATTTGTACTTCAATAAAATAAAATATAAATTAAAAAACATAAAATAAAAAAAAATTTTCAAAGTCAAAAAAAAAAAAAATCCAAATCCATAGTCCAAAGCTACCTTCCTAGAGAGACAGTATGGGGTGTCCTCTTGGTGCTAGGCACTTCTGTTGGCCTGGAGAGATTTAGTGTTGGCTGAATCAGGCAAGAGCTCTCTTCTAGCAGTGGTTAATCCCCTGGGTAGAGGTGGAACCACAAAGTCAGTAAACAAATACTTAGATTATACCAGGTGGTTACTGGGTACCACGACAGGATCTGCATCTGAACAGAGGGAAGAGGTGTGAGGTGGGTGTGCTGGAGCAGGCATGCCAAGCTGCTCAGCAACTTCCAGGTGCAATGGAAGCCAAAAGTGAGTAAGAGATGCAGATGATATGCAGACAGAAAACCAGGGCCAGCCGCGCAGGGCACGCAGTACTGAAGGCCAAGGCAAGTAATCCCTGGACGTGCTGAGGGTCCTTCCGTGGTTCTGAGCCCGCACTGACATCTGCTGATTTGCATGGTGATTTGTTTTAATAAATGAGTCTGATGTCTATGTGCACCGAATTTAAAAACAAACTGAAACCAAAAAAATCTCTTCTTTATGACTTTGCTTCATGATGGCTTTGCAGTATCTGCCAGTCATAAAAATTGAGAGTGTCACTGCTGCCTGGTTCCAGTCTGGGGAACATGTCATGCAATGCCACATATGAATTATTTGAAGTTCCTTAAAGAATTCAAATGCAAACCAAGTCATTTATACAGAGAGTATTCTTTCCAATAAATAATTAGATAAATTAGTAAAAAGGAAACTTGATCTTTTTAAAACCAGGGATTTCATACATTAAAGGATTTTTAAGAACAGTTTGTTGATAACCTCTGCCAAAAGCCAAGGTCTAAAGATAGAGTGAAATCGGAGCATTTTTATTCTTTATGGTGTAGTTTGCAAACATTTCAGCTGCTAAACTCCAGAACTGAAGGTCTTTGAATTGGAATTACCAATTTAAAGAAAGAACAGCCATTCATCTCTGCAGCTATCTTATCCATTGGACAGTAGCCCTCCTCCAGGCAGAACCTTGACCCCCACAAGTGCTGAGTTACAAGGACAGGGAAAAATGCCACAAATTTTAAATGAGAGGGAAAAAAAGAGAGAACTAAATGAATCCCGTTGGTGACAAGAAGTAGAGAGAGAGCTGTGATTGTTTATGAATGCATCACATGTATCATACTGTACAATATGCACATGCATATGGAATTGCTGATACGGGTAACCTAGCACTACTGCCTTTAAAGTGACTGAAGAATTTTTATACCATGAGGATTCCTGCAGTAACCTTTCAGGTGATGTCTAGAATCAAATCCCTGCTTCAATCTTGGATGGCACTTAGGTTGGGAACACACCACAATGCACTTGATAGAATTCTTAGTACATAATTTTTAAAATTTCAAAGGTCACAGATGCACCAAACACGTGTGTTTTCTTATTACACCACGGTCTCAGTGTTGTAGGAGCGCTGTGCTCGGGCTGAGAGACAGCACGAAGAGAGAATCATGTCCCGTCAGCTGAGCAGCCATTGCAAGGCTCACATAGCCACATGACACTTTGCAGATGGATTTCCCTGGTGCCAGATTTCTTTGTGTTCTGTAAAGTCATTGAGAAAACTCGGGGCAGCGTGTTCCACTTTGCGGCTTCTCTATGGGGCCAGTCCCCGTGGAGGAACCGGGGTGTCCTACTTCCCCCTTCCTCCAGAACCACATGTTCCTGTGGCCTCTGGTTCCCTGCAGCCTGTACCCTCTGAACCTGTGGACAGGACAAGCCCGTAGGGATTGCACCCCTGCTCAGAGTGCAGGGCTCCTAGAACAAAAAGCAGTCGGACTTAATTTAAAACAATGGAGAGATGGAAAAATGCCCCCTTCCTGCATTTTGTGATATTTACAAAACTCTGGAAGCCAACAAAAAGATTTTTAAAAAATACTTATCATCTAGATACTCGTTTACATAACCTGCAGTACCTTCTTTTGAAACTTCTTACAAATTTACTGTCATGCCTCTGTTGCTTTTCTTCAAAGCTGTGCATGGGTCCCTGCACCCCATCACCTCCAATAGTTTCACACATATGTGGAGTTCCCTCCCTGGTTGGCACCCCTCAGGTTCTCTGCATTTCCCCTGGGAAGTGCTCTGTATGCACTGGTGCCTTCTCTCCCGGTCCCATCCCTCAGCCAGGCCTCCTGGGGGCAGGCACTGGAGACCACGGGCCAAAGAAGCTCTTTCCAAGCAGGCCTTTCTTTTAAGTTTTGTGCTTTTATTTTAAATTTCCCACTGATCTTGTCTTATGCTCAGCAAAGCTTCCAAATATGACTTTTAAAAATCATGTTCTTAGGCCAGTGAGATAGCTCAGCAGACTAAAGCATCTGCTTAGACAAAGTTCAGGGACCGCAGTTCCATCCCTGGCACCACATGCAGTACCAGCCCCACCCCTAGGTGGGCTGAGCTAGCCAAAATTGGGGCACGGTGGCCACATCTATAATCCCAGTGCTGGGGAGGCTGAAAGCAGGAGGACTGCCACGAGTCGGAGCTGGGTGGCAAAACACTGTAACAACCAAATATGCTAATCCTCTCCTCAAGCTTTAGGTAAATTTAAGGCCCAACTGCCTTACACAGAGTGGCCAGCTCTTTCCTCCAGCTCTACCTTGTGTCCTCCACCTTACAGGGAGTAGACCTACTGCCCCAGGCCCAAGTGTCTAGGTACTTGAACTGCTATTGCTTCCAGAAGTAGTGACGCCAGGCAGCTCCTACAGAGACTCATGCAGAGGCTTTCATGTGGCCTACATCGTCCTTTGTTCCTGTCCTCACTAAACCATGGAATCCTCAAGCAACACTGGCCACTGCTTAATTTCATTTAAATTGGACAAAACTAGAATTATTTTCTTAACCAGAATTTAGACCTCTAAGTGTTGGCTATTATCACAACAAAAGAAACTACATCTTCACGACGTATACAATGCTTCATACCCTTCAATAGAAAGACAATGACGTGCGCGTAATAGGAAGATGCTTTCAGTCACATAATTCATATCATAAGGCAAATTGCAGCTCTGCATAGTCTCTGTAGGCTTAATGAAAGTCTTCGAGTGACTTATTTTTTTTTAGAAAAGATATGTAATCTAAAAAAAAAATAAGTGCTTAGAGAAGTGCATGGCTATACAAAAGTACATGTCCCTCCAAACTCGTGGAGTGGAATATATTGCTTTTCCTCGAGCACTCATCATTTTTCTAACCATGGGCTAAGATGCAACCCGACTTTGCTATTATTTCTGTGCCTATACTTAGCATAATTTTTGTGTCTTCAAAAGATGTTATTTTTCCATTTTGTATAAGCAAAATAACAGCAATTTTTCAAATGTGTGCTTTTGTAATGACAACAAAATACAAATGTAAATAAAGGGCTGTCTCTCATAGATGCTCCGCCGTGTGTCAGTCAGCCAAAACTGTCAGGATGAGCACCAGGGTGCTTGTGCATTAAAGACGAAAGGCAGGAAACCATAGCCATTCAGGATTCCTTTCTTTGGCCCCGACCCAATTTACCACTGTACTTGTCAGATTTTAGTGTTTGTCTTTCTGTCAGTTCTATAGAAAGCTGCTGTGACTCTTACCTGGCAGACTGCAGTGGGTCTGCCTGTCTCTCCGTCTACCCTGCCCTCAGGGGACAGCATACCCTGGCCATGGCTGGGATCCCTTAGCTCTGCACCCTGCTCTCTTGGCACTCTGCTTCAGTGTGCCAAGCCATGAGGCCTCTGCTAAAATATCTCCTGGCCCCACCCACTGCAGCTGCACTCCATCCTGCAACCCCTCACACCTTCTTTTCTGGCTGTTTTCTATATGGTTCTCAGCACCTGGAAGGACACAGCTGTTGAAAATCTTGAGACTGTGTGTACAATCTGGCTCATCTTCTTAAGAAGAAAGAAGAGAAAATGATGATTAGAAAACTGCCAGTCCTCTTTCATAAAACTTTAACTACCGGACTGGTCACACTTGCATCTTTGTTGTGTATTTACTGAATTCATGACTGCTCCTTGGCTTTGTTGGCTCTTTAAATAAAGGTCTTGGCTAACTCACTCTCCTTTAAAAGCACTGAAGAAATGTTCATCAAAGGAGCACTGTCAGATTCTTGCCATGAAAGCATTGGAGATATTTGTGGGCTTCTTATATTTACATTCTGAGATGCTTTGATGCTTTTCAAATTATTGGGATATTGGAAACATACCTTGTGGGGTTTTTGGTGTGAGAACTTTGCAAGCCTACCCAATATTCCCTTTTAAATATGAAGCAACAGAGGGATGTAGCCATGCTATGCATAACGCATGTGTTAGATTATGTCTTTTCTAAACAAAGATGTAAGATATTAGATTAGTAATTGTGAACATAAGGGTCAGGGAGAAAGCTCAGCAACGTAAGTGCCTGCTTGGCAAGCACAGTCTTGAGTTCAGTCTTCAGTACAATCAATCAATCAGTCAATAAGATTCTCAACTTTTTGCTTTTTGTGTGTGAGCTGGGAATTTAACTCAGGTTCTTGCCCTTGCCAGACAAGTGCTGTGCCACTGAGCTGTATTACTTGTTTTCAGTGCATTTGACATTCTCATTTAAATCCTATTTGTGAACCTCAGTGCTGCCCATGACCTCTTCCTATGTGGAGTAGCGAGGAGGTAAGAGAGAAGCAGAAAGATGTGGACCGATATTGAAGAAAACCACGTCCTAATGCCATCTTGTCCATATGATCCCCTATGAGGCCATTATCAGAATCCTGCTAAACCTTTTTAAATTGATAGAGGTAGAAGACTAGTGCTAGACCAATAATGTGTTTCTCTACACAGAGACTACGCTTCGGAAATACCTTGTGTGTGTTTTTTATTTTGTTTTTAAGATTGCAGATAAAACTTAGAATTATTTTATCAGGCATTTTTCCTAAATAATCTCTTTAGAATTTTGTTTAACTGTTTTTCCCCTTTTTTTATGTATTTAGTACAGAGTCTACAGGGTCTCACTACAGAGACCAGACTCATAGTGATCCTCCTGTTTTGAGCCTGCCAAGCACTGGGATTACAGACTTCAACCACCATGCCCAGTCTCATTCACTGTCTCATTGCACCCTTGGGGCTGGACCAGCACGACATGCTGAGATCAAACTCTTTTGAATTTTGATTGAAACTATGTTCAGACTGTAAATTTTTTTACAATGTACTAACTATTCAATGTGGGCCCCTCTCACTGAAGAACGAGGCATTTCTATCAATGATTTGTTTTACGTTACCCAGGAATGCCCTCTAATTTTATTCGTATAGGTTCCCCACCTCTTTGCTGAAGCACCTATCAAAGACAATCTCACCCATAAACAGGAAATTATGCAAATTAACTCTGAAAAGAGATATCGTTTCACATCCATTAGAATGGTTAAACTAGAGGAATAATTTAACATTGAACAACCTCTACAAGGTAGTGCATGCTGCTAATACAGTTAAATTAGTACAACTTTTTGGCCACATTGTATAGTAGAACATAGATAAAAACTAATGTGTCCAGAGAACTTTTTAGAAGAAAGAAAAAAAAAAAAGCAAAGAACCTTTTAGGTGTGCACACAATGCATACCAGCAGCATTACTGGTACAAGCAAATCTTCAGAAGCAACCAGCTGCCTATCAACATGAGACAAGATAAAAAAGTAGAAGAAAATGTGGGCAAATAATCTTAGCTTGTTTGGGGATCTCACTCACATGTAGACTTCGGAAATATTGCCGTGTAACATTGTGTGAATACAAGTATGTGCAGTGTGATACCATCTCTATTAAAACTCTTCTATGAACATTGAAAATTAAGCTTCATTGTCATCCTGACTGACGTACGAGACCCCTGCAGAGCTACGTCATGGGGGACTGTTCCCCCCCAAAATGGTCTTATGTGGGTCCAATGCCAGCCAACACAGGGCATGTTCACGTGGTTGGATCAGGATTTGAAACTTGTACTTGGGGACAGAAGTCCTAAGGCTTTTAGATTGGATATTTGTAGAGAAAGAGCAGGAAAAGCAAAATAGCAATAGCAACGCGTTTGCAGGCATTTTTTTCTCTTCTTTTCCATATGTATTGTAGCGCATTGTCTCATCTGCCTTTCCTCTCAATTTTCTGAAATTGGCAGGACAGAAATGCAAATTTTGTAACCTGGAACTTTCCATGAGATACGGATGCAGCTAAAAGCTAAAGCCCTCCACATCCTGCCAGAGGGCGCAAGCACGTCTGGGCAGAGCCACAGGAGAGTCCAAGCTTGTGTCCCTGAAGTTATCAGCATTTGCTGACCATTCCAATTTCATCTACTTCTCCTTTTTTAAATGTATTTAGGACAGAGTCTCCAAGGTCTCACCACACAGATTGGACTTGTAGTGATCCGCCTGTTTTTAGCCTCCCCAGCTCATCTATCACTTACAAGGTATTTTGTTAGTAAAATAAGAAATTGACCTCTTTTTTACTCAATAAGTATACATTTCAGAAAAGTATATCTTCCTTTTCTAACAACTAATATTTTCTAAAAACTATTTTTAAATGTCTCTTTTTGTCAACTGGTACCAATAAGGAAAAAAAAAAAAACACATATACTCCTTCTAAACAATATATATATGAATTCATTCATTGTACTTGGAAGTATATTTAGCAAAATACCTCATTGGTACAATATCGATGGAACATGTGTTGATATTCTTAAACTGCTCCAAGCAATTTATTCTAGAATAAATATAGCTTCTGTTTAATTTTATTGGTCATACATCAGATGGGATTCAGAATCTATTAGATAATATATGGTTTGTAAACTAAAACCAATTTATGAAGTTATAATTCGGAATCGTATTTCTTTTACTGGCTGTCATACATTATATTAACATATTATTAAATTAAATCACATATTGACCAGGTAATAAGTCAATTACAAATGACCTTTAACAAGCTGATACATTGGGCAGTTCCTTGACAGATGATATTTACTGAGCACTTTGTAAACAATTCACATTCAAAATCTCATTTAATCCTGGGAATAATTATAGGTGGTCTATCCACATTTTGTTCATGTGTTAACATTTCAGTAACTTGGGGTAGGGGATTTGGGTTTAAGAGAAGAATTTTAACCCAGGAATGTGATTCAAAAGCCAGCACCCTCATCAGTGTATCACACCTTTCTCTCCACGGTATAATTTGAAAAGAAACATGGTCCTTCCTTGTTCACTGTAGAGTGGAGAAAGCAGGTCATATCACACAATGGGGTGGGATGCCGGGAACAGACAGAGACAGATTGAGATTTTTCTCAATATTCCCAAATACTCTCTACCATAAAGCTTAGAAACATTTTTCCAGGGTGAAGCATACCTGCATATTGCACAGAAGTGACACATGTCAGTTCAGATTCTCTGGTATCATAGTTCATTTCACTGGCTTTGTAATAAAGGGAAGAATTCAGTGGTTGCTACTTTGCATTTGAAAAGTAGATTTAGTTAGCTTGTGTTTCTGGATCCATAAATTGTGTCCCATACCTCTTAAACAGAGAAAATTATTTAAGTTCTTTTTAATGTATTTAGTGAGGTCTACATGGTCTCACTGCACATATCAGACTCATATTCATCTTCCGGTTTTCAGCCTCTCAAGCACTGAGATTACAGGTGCACGCCACCACGCCCAATCTCAATCACATATCAGTGCACCCCAGGGGCGGGGCCGGCACAGCACGCCAGGGACAAAATTTTAATATTAACAATGAACATATAACAACTGCATCTCCCGTTTTTCAAAGTGACCCTATGGAAAGGTTACAGTTGATGGAAAATTTAGTATAACCAGTAAGTCATCGTGTTTCTTTTTAACAACTTTTTCTATAAGCCAATTGCCAGACACTTTGCCTTGAGTTTTCATAAATACTTGACATGAGATGCACCACTGGGCACAGTGTCGTAGCATGCATGGTAAGCAATATGGCAGTGGGCTTTCATACTTTTATTTAAATTTACTTTGAGTCTCAGCCCACTAATTTTGTTAACACTAACACAAAAGCCTAAAGATATATCCACTTTGATCATGATGAAATAGAGCTCAAGGGTTATATAAATGGATACCAACCTCCTTTCCCCTTTCCAAGGCCCTTATCAACAGGTAGATTATCCACAGACAGCTCTAGCTTTTCTGTGCTGTTTGCAGCCCAGCTCTTAAGTCCTTTCCAAAACCTCTTTGTACCATGAAACATCTAGAAGGCCATGTTCTGATCGT
Organism: Ctenomys sociabilis; assembly: GCA_004027165.1. NCBI lineage: Eukaryota > Metazoa > Chordata > Mammalia > Rodentia > Ctenomyidae > Ctenomys > Ctenomys sociabilis. The sequence goes on along the minus strand of PVKA01006640.1, from coordinate 69,453 downwards.
GCCACTATACCGGAAGCAACATTTACATTGCATAAACAAAGCCAAGTCTACCTCTCCAAGCAAGTGGTGGTGCAAATTGTTAGAGTAATTTTTGTCCTAGTATATAGCATCATTATAATTATAATTTTATGAAGACTGTCATATGCATGCCCACACTACTATAACTGGAAATGCTACAAATTATTAATTGAAGTTGACATCAATTTAATGATAATGATAAACACATTTTACCCTTAATTTACAAGGATTGTGTTAAGAACAATGAATTCATTAAGCAGAAAGATCACATTTCTGTAATGAGCAATACTAGGGATTGTAAAGGATGATGTGTTTTTGAATAACTTAATGACCTATTCATTTATTTTCTGTTTTAAAAGATTTAGGCGTATTCTCCCTTGCAAACAAAAAGCATCCTACTCCAAAATGAGTTGAAAATGTTGTCGGTTTTGGGCTTCTTTTACTCTTTAGTTCCTGGAAATTGATAACAAAACAGAAAAATAGATCTAAGCTATCAGCAACATCTGGCAAAAGTTGGTCACGTATCCAGTGTTTAATAAATCTAAGACTGTCTGCTCCAGCTGCATGTGAGAAACCCTTTCGGGTCATCCTCTGGCTCTATGAGATCCAAGAAAGTAGCAGATAGGGATTTGTTCAGTTCAGATCTGAAGGGACCACTTTGCCATTTGTACCTCAGCTTCACTTTCACTCAGTCCTTCCCACGAATGTAAATAAATCTGAGTGGTGCAAGCAGTCTTGAAAGGAGCAGGACACCTAATGAGGTAGAATCGAACACAGCTCAGAATGGCTTAAAGCCACATGACAAGAGCAAAAGCTGCTGAGGATGTGGAGCAGCAGGAACTCTTGTGATGACTGTGCAAAGGGCACTGCGCCTTACAGGACAGTTCAGAAGGTTTTACAGAAGTAAATATATTCCTATCATAAAATCCATACTCTAGTGTTCATGCAGAGTCAAACGTTGAAGCCCGTGCAAAAACACACACATGAGTATTTATGCATAATTGGCAAAACAACCCAGATGGCCTTCAGTGGATGAGCAGATCAGTCACCTTTAGTAAACTTTAAATTTTTGAGGCCAAAGAAACAGAAAAAGGGAATATTATTCTGCACAGAATAGAAATAACAAATCACGAAAAGGCAGAAAGTCACCGTGAGGGTTAAGGAAAGAAGCCAATCTGAATGGCAATGTAGTGTGAGATTCTAACTACTCAGCATTCTAGAAATAGTAAAAGCATAGATGCAGGAAAATAAACCAGACTTGCCAGAGCCAAGAGAGAGATGGATAGAAAGAACACTGAGGATTTGTAGGGCAGTGGAAGTGCTCTATATGTGATCATAATGGGGGATGCACATCCTTTCACCTGTGTCCCAACCTCTGGAATCACAATACCAAGGATGGAGCCAGCGTGGATTATTCCACTGTAACCTTGGGGTCCAGAATCTGGAGCATGGGGGAAGCTGTGTCCGTATGCATGGAGACCAGAAAAATTTGGGACTCCTGTGCTTAATTGTTCTGTGAACCCCAAACTTCTCCCTGAAGAAAGTCTATTGAAAATGGATTTTATAAGAAGGAGAAAGAGAAGAAGAAGAGGAGGAGGAAGAAGGGGAGAAATAGGAAGAGGGGGGAGAGGAGATATCGAGAAGATAGAGGAGATAGAGGAGATGGAGGAGAGGAAGAGGAGGAAAAAAGGAAGAGGATGGGGAAGAGGAGAGGAAGTGCACCATTTTTTTATTCATTTGGTAAATATTCACTGAGTGTGACAGACATTCTTCTAGTGTTTTGCTTTATTGGTACATTATGTATAAACATTATATATTAAGTAGCATTTGGTTGGCTTTGCTTTTATAATATTGAGCCCAGAATCTTTCAAGTTTAGACTTTTGAAGCATTCTGTATGAGGACCACTAAGCCATTTAGGCAAGAGGGTAAACCTCACACAGAAGGGGGTGGCGTGAGGGCTAGAACTCGAGGCCAGCGGTTGGCTGTGCAGCTCTGGGTGGGTAGAGGTGAAAGGGAAATAGCTTGGGGCTGTTCCATAAGGGAGGAAAAGAGGAAGACAGTTTTCCTGAGAGTCTTTCAGAAAGCTACACTTTGTTAATGTTTAAAATAGGTGTGAGTGGAAGCCCAAGAGATTCTGCTTAGTCATGAGAGGAAACTAGCAGGGCCAAGTGAGAATTCAGAGGGAGGCAAGAGGAAAGCAAGGCTGAGGGCCCAGGACAGGGACAACAGGGGCCCCGCAGGGCCACTATGGGAAGGCAACAGCACTGCCAGGTCCCGTCAGGACCAGAAGAAAGAGCCAAGGGCCTGGCCTTCCCATTTCACATGTGAACATTCAGATATCAACGTTGACTAGTGCTTGTCTTCAGAAAACTGAAATGGGATGGATTCTCTCATTCTTTGATAAAATTCAACAGAAATTTTGCATATAGACGGTCTGGTGACCACAGAGATAAGCAAATTAAAAAAGGTTATTGTCCTATTGATGCTGCTTAAGGTCGATTAAACTAGAACTGAAGTTCTCATTGTAAATTTGAGTATATGGCATTAATTAGGGTCAAACTGAAAACACTGTGTTCTTGTTATACTATTAAGAATTCAAATTGCAATCATTTTGAATTCATTTTCCCTCTTAATGAGTTGGAATAATATTTTAGTATCTTAATTTATTGAGTCCTATAAATGGGAAATATATTATCATAAATTAGTAATATTAACTATAATATGGAATGTAGCTAAAATATGGAGATATGGACAGATAGATTTTTTTTTTCATTTTATGTATTTGGTACAAGGTCTTACTATGCAGTTCAGACTTGTAGTGATTCTCTGTTTTCAGCCTCCCTAGTGCTGGGATTACAGGTGTGGTCACCAGGTTAGCTTGCCCTGGGGGTGGGGCCAGCATGGCATGCAGGAGCAAGGACCAAACGTTGGTTCATACGCTGGTCAAAACAGGTGCTTTAGTCTTCTGAGCTATCTTGCAGCCCTGGACAGATGATAGATAGATAGACAGACAGATAGATAGATAGATAGATAGATAGATAGATAGATAGATAGATAGATAGATAGATAGATAGATACATACATACATAGGTAGATACATAGATTCATAGATAGATACATAGATTGATTTACTATATCATCTGCTTTTCACATATAAATGATAGGTTCATGGAAGATAGACTTACTTTCTCCTCTTTTTAAATGGCTTCATCAACATTTAAAAATGAAATTCAAAGAATTCAAAAGTAAAGCACACACATGCAGATACACACACACACATGTATGTGAATGAAATGAAAAAATGACCCCCACAGTTTAGTCTTTTAGTTCCAAAGAGTGATAATAAACTGGATATAGTGAGATGGTCTTCAGGCTCCTGTTTCTGCTGCCCTCCCTTGAGCTGCCTGCCGTCAGCAGTGCGGGCTGTATAGACCACCAGTGTTGCCTCCCCTCCTGCCCTCTTCTGGGGGTGGGAGTTCTCCTGGGACGTGAGACACAGGACCTACCATGCTTATTGTCAAGCAGACTGGGTGCTACCCCTTTAATTCCTGGAGACCTCTAAAATTGAAGGAAAGAAAGAGCCTGACACTGTGGAATGACTCCAGGTGTTTTTCCCTGTGAAGCAAAGAGCATTCACGCTTGGTGCAATGGTGTGTGTACTAATGACCCACTTCACTTTGTTTGCAGTTTAAATTTTACAGTTGATCTCAATGTCAAAGGGCAGTAAGTAGAACGTGTATTTGGAGACGCATTGCAAAAACTTGTTTGGCATTTATTTATAAAAACTTATAGCTTCCTTTGGCTAAAAACAACCCTAAAATTTTATGCTCTTTTTGTTGCTGTTAATCAAATACCCAAGTTAAGCACTGCACCCTCATGGGTTGTCTGTCATTGTGAGTGACACTCCTACCTTTCCAGATCTGGAAAATGCCTTGCATCAGTGCTTCTAGCTTCCCCTGGCTCCTTCCAAATGTTTGAGCATTTCCCTACTAAACAGTATAGTTTTAGCATTTCATATACCATTCCCATCGCCCTTGAAGGCAGTGGTTAAAATTAGTCAGTTTAAAGAACAGGGTTCATTCTAATGCATTTTCTGCCTCCATCTGTTTCCTGCCATCAGTATATGGCATATTTTTAAAGAAAGAAATGTCTGAGATGCTAATTATGAAGTTAAAATCAACTTTCCAAAATACTATATCTTGAAAAAAAAAACATTTAAATTGTTACTGGGGGGATATTAAAGCCAGCACAGGCAATAAAATCTGAGGAGAATGTTTCATTGCTTGCTTTTTGTATTGTACACTTTAATTCAGTTCAGAGCATTATCTGGGGCAGAGTATTCTTGTGAAAAACATGTTTTGGCTTAGGTAGTACAACCTTGCTCCCTGAGGCCAAAGCGGTGCACTTTACTCTTTCAGATAAGGAGACAAGGAGGTATCCAGCTCCTCGTGGACCTGCTGGACCATCGGATGACGGAAGTGCACCGTAGTGCCTGCGGGGCCCTGAGAAACTTGGTGTACGGCAAGGCCAACGATGACAACAAAATCGCCCTGAAAAACTGCGGTGGCATCCCCGCACTGGTGAGGCTGCTGCGCAAGACCACAGACCTGGAGATCCGGGAGCTCGTCACAGGTGAGGACCGTAATTACTCCACACACTTTTCCTATTATCCAGTCCATCAGGAAGTGCACAAAGCAAATCGTGTGGCCCATAGCCTGTCCAGGAGCTAATGACACAGGTAGTCTCCACGTAGGCTTCCCGATGACTGAAAAAGTGAATGGGAAAATGGGATGTAACACACGAGGACTGATCCCATTAAATAATTAAAATCTCATAAATGTAGCTCTCACAATGTTCTCTGATCTTATTTCAGTTCCCGTCACTTGATTTATAAGTAGTTGAGGATCTTATAATACCCACAGGCCATGATTAGGATAACACTAAAAATAATTGGTAAAAAAGAAGGCATGTGAGTTACAGGTAATAAAGTATATGTCCAGGTTTATAGTATAGTTAATAGCAGAGCGATTGTTGTACCTAGAAGTTCATTTATTAAGTAAAATATTTATACCTGCTGAAAATCCCAAGGTGATATTACTACATGTTGAGAAACATTTTGAAAGTTAATGTGAGAAAATTTTCATCATCATACAATTCGGGTTTCTGTAAAATGGAGATAATTATAGTGCTTTATAGAGTCAGAGGAGTTTAATAAATGAGAACACCTAAAGCAGTCAGGACACACACCTTTTATTGAATGCATGGACATGAGAAATACTAGCAATTGGCAATCACCCTTGACTTTTTTTACTAGTGTCTTAGTTACTCTTCTCTCGTTGCTGGGTCAAATATGGAACACCCAAAATGAAGGAAGGAAAGGTTTATTTAGCTCAAAGTTACTGCAGGTTTCAGTCCATACTCGGCTGGCTCCAAGGCAGAAGGGAACATGGCAGAGAGCAGCAGTTCATGGCAGTGAAACAACAACAAAGAGCAATTGCTACAAAAAGTCTGTCTCTTATATTACATGCAGGCTCTCTGCCCCAGGCTGGGGGAAGTACTCACACACCCATAATCCCAGCAGTACTAAAACCCGTAATCCCAGCCTTGGATCACACATAATCCCAGTGGATCATGAGTGAGTCACAAACTCTGACTGGGGGAGACATGACTACATGAGGCTTTGGGGGGACAACTAGACACAAACCATAACAACTAGTACATCATGAATACATTCACTGTGGGTAATTGATACAAGCAAACAACACAAACACATTTTAATTCTTTTTTCATTCCCTGTCCTTCCTCAACTCCCTCTCCCCCTGGAATCTATCTCCTTGTTTTCTGTTGCTACTTCCATTTTGATTTTAGTTATACTTTGCATTGCTCTTATAAGTGAAACAACACAATATTTAGATTTGTGTGTCTATCTTACCTCACCTAACATTGTGGATGCAGAGTGAATCCAGTCTCCTACAGATGACTCAAATTTATCCTTTCCACCAGAGTAGTACTACAATGTACACAGACACCATGTTTCCCATATCCTTTTGTCTGTTGCAGGACCTACATGCAGTTTCCAAGATGTAGCTATTCTGAGTGGTTCTGCTATTGAATTGGGTATCCGTGCATCACTGTATTATGATGGCTTTATATCTAGTAGGTGAAGAGCTGGATCAAACAGAATTTCTATTTTTTGTTTCTTGAGCAATGTCCCTGCGAATTTCCATAATGGTTGTACTAGCTTACATTCCCACCAGTAATAGGGAAAGCTTCTCTCTTCCACGCCCCCAAGCCAGTGTTTATTATTGTTTGGTTTCTTGATGATGGTTATTCCTTTCAGAGTAAGATGTGATCTCAGTATTGTTATAATTTGCATTTCTCTAATGGTCAGCAATGTTGAGCATTTTTTCATGTGCTTATTGGCCATTCCTATTTCTTCTTAGAAGTAGCTATTCGTTGGCCTTTTATTTGAGGGGCATCTAATTTTTTGAGTTCTTCATTTCTCCCATTCTGTAGGTTGTCTCTTCATGCTATTGATTGTTTCTCTTACTGTGAAAAAGCTTCTGAGTTGACATAGTCTCATTGTTGGTTGCAGTTTTCCTTGTCAGCATGCTAATTGTGGGGACTCAGTCTCAACAGCAGCAGGAATAAGAAAAAGACAAGACAAGAGCTGGGCTCATGGGAAGATCTGTTTGCCTGATGAGCAAAGGACCCAGCCGACAACAGTGGGGGTGTCTATTTATATTTATGTGAAGTTAGTAAGAGAGACACAACGTTGCTTAGCAACTAATGGTCGAAACTGTCCAGGCAGGATGTTTTCCTGAAGACGGAGGAAGTTCAAGCCTTAGCAGCTCCCAACAGCTAATGATGTAGATGGCCCCAACATGGTATTCCAAACTGCTAGTTTCTGATTTACTAAAATACCATGATAAACGGGCTGGCAATGGGATTGTAACTCTGACTCCAAAAGATCTTTTAAATACCCACTATCCCACATAACTTCTGTCTCACTTCTAAAATTTCTTTCTATGCTGATGAAGTATATGCAAATTTATTTTTTAAAATATGTTACTCAAGCCTCAGTATCATAAATATTTATTCACTACTGGGTCAATTCCCAGCTTCAGCATAATTTTTAAAATTTTCACCCTTTGAAGTTGCCACAGCTCTGTATCATTTCTTAGCTGAGTCACAGGCAGATCTCTGTTTCTCCTTTCTTTTGTTGTTTCTTTTTTCTTTTTCTCCTTGTTAATAGAAATGGTCTTTGTAAAAAAAATAAATTATTAAGGGTTACCATATTATTAATGTTTCATGACAAGCTAGCACTGATCAGGCAAGGGAAAAAGATTGCTGGTCACACACTGTATGTCTAGGATAATTCTGAAATGCAACAGTTACTAGAAAGTTTCCTACCTTGATGGTCATGAATGCCTGTTCTTGTATGTTTGGGTTCTGAGTTGAAAATGCCCATGAGAAAGGGCTCAATCGTTGATGGAAACAGTATGCTCTTGCTCTCAGAGCTTGCCCCTGGGTGCAGAGAGCCAGAGGAACAGAAGCCAGCTGCAAGTTTCTGCACACTCCATGTACATCCAGGCCACCCGTCAGAAAGAATTGGATTTTATGAAGACTGTGGAGTACTCTGATATAAAACCTTGTCCAGAAGTCCCCTCTGGATACATATCTCATTGCCAAGAAAACTCAGCCATAGTTGGAAGCTCAAGATTACTAAGGACTTAAAAAAAGAAGAAAACTATAATGTCCTATTTATTACATGATAGTTTCCAGGGAAGCCCTGTACTCTGGTGACTATAAAGAAACTGGTGACCTCTGTACCTCTCCCTAAGCACTGCTTCTTACAGATGCTGAATGTCACCCACTTTATACAGAGCAAAAGCAAAAATTTCCATATGACACCATTTAGAAACTTCCAGAAGTTTCTAGGCACCTTGGTCCATGCTGCCAACTTAGAGGAGGTGATGGGAAGATAGCACATCTCAGGACACTCTAGTGCCAAAGGGACTATTGCCGTGAGCCAGTCTAGCAACCGCGCCTTCTTCATTTTCATGGTGGCAAAAACCTGAGATCCCTGCAAGCCTACACCTAGCTTCTATTCAGATATCGCATCAATGATGTGAATCTGGCTGGAGCTGGTTCTGTGGCCTGAACCTGAATGAATTTACCTCAGAGATCTTTAGCGCGAGTCATTTGCAACTTTAACACCAGCCCATGGTCATTGCTGCCAAACTGGGATCTTGAATTTTGTTGGTTTCTACAGAATTTAGGGAAAATTCACCACATTTGAACTCCATGGTCATCAGACCTTCCATCTCCTTCTCTTTCATGCCTCTTTCTCTGAGACACTTATCTCTTCCCCGCTCTGATAAATCGGTGGGTAGAGAAAGCCTCTTGCGTCACCACAGGTGTTTCCTCCAATACTAAGCTGTGGATCTCTCAAAGGCTCTGGAATTTCTGCAGGTGTCAGGCATGCTGATCCCCACTGATGCTTCAGCTAGCCCCTGTTGCATGGCTAGCAAAGTTCTGCTCTGAAATGTCATAGTTTACTGCTGGTGGTGAATATCCAGAGATGTCACCTAACCTGCATGCTCTCATTTAATAAACTTTCTAAAAGAGCAGCAAGAGAGTTGATGGCTCTGGAGGATGCAGTAAAGGAGAAAGGGCTTGGTTCACCCCTTCTGCTCTCAGGAGCTGCCACAAATCCTCCAGGAAATTAAGTTAGATACCCAAGCACGAATGAAATAAAATATTGACTTAAGTAAAATGACTGTGCCTTTTACCTCCTTTAGAGTTCTCTAGCAGACCTAATGCAAGCCTCAGCAAAGAATAATGACTTTGTTTCAGGAGCCCCAACAGTCCACAAGAATATGCTGTTTGTCTTTCTTTGCCTTCCCTTCCTGTTCACACAGTACATGCTTGGGCCTTAGTATCCACTGAGAAAATTTACAGGGGTACAGCAGCGAGGCCCTTCTTTGAATTCCTCCCTACATATTTATAAACTAGGGTGTGTTGAAAACAAGTACGAAATTAAAAATAACAACTTCAGTGATTTTAGATGGAACCTAGCTGTATATCCAGAAGGATTTAAGATACCCAGAGGGTCCAACTGTAGGTAGACAAGAGAAGATGCTAAGAAAGAAATGATCGTCAAAGCTTTAAATTATTTATTGAATATTTCTTGGAAAGTTGTTTGAACAATAATAAAATGTTAAAATTGAAGCATTTACATACATTTACATTCAACCTATAAACACACATGCTGAAAAAAATAGCCGCCTGTCTGCTCTGCAGTATCTATTCAGAGCAGAACATATTCTGCCACTGCCTGTGAGGTCTTGCAATAAATAATTTTCTTCCTATGCAATAATTACTATGAGATGATGATCAGAATTTTATTTAAATCCAGCTGAAGTTACTCTGCCCTAGCCATTACTCAAAATGCTCTTAAGCAAATAAACTTTGATTAGAAATGCTGCCTGTCCTTCAGGCTTGACTAATACATTTTCTCTCTCTAAATATGGAAATAATAGACCTAAATTTTGAAATACCCAACTACTGATTTCTGAGGGCTGTACAAATCACAATAAACCATAAAAGTCGATAAATAAGACCTATTTGCATTGACAGCAAATGTCCTTGAGCGCCTCGCTTCCCCCAGAGTGGGGTGTCCCTGCGTCTTGCTCTTTGCACACCCAGGGGTCTTCCTTTCTGGTTAAGGCACCAGCCCCCGACCCACCCCTGTGTGCAATTTCAGTTTTTGCCTGTTCCTTCCTCTCCACAATCTCTCCCAGGGACCCCGAGTCTGGAGCCCCTGTGGATATCGGTGTCTAGCCCTGCTGCCCACGACTTAGGGTTGGAACAGCACACACATGTAAATTCATGTAAGCTCCTCAAAAGAGGCATCAGGAGATGAAACCCTAAAAAAGTCAGACGTACATTCTCACATGTGGCTGCTGGGTACGAAACAGGGCGTTTGAAGGGGAAACTTATGCCCTCAGGACTAGTTTCTATAACTCTCTCTGATATTATAAAATAGGCAGATATCATCGTCTGATGATACCTGATGAGACACCAAAGCGTATGCTTTTTCCAAACGTGTTGCTGTTGAGCTCTGCCAATTTAAGGCAATGCCTTCAGCTACAGAAAATTGTTCTTTAAAAAAGTAAAAACAGCTGGGTATGGTGGTCCCTGCCTGCTGTCCTAGCATTCAGGAGACTGAAGGCTCACAGCAAGTTCAAGGCCAAGATGGACTTCATCGTGAGCTGAAGCCCAGGCTGACCTATGTAGCCAGACAAGGCTCAAAAGCACGAAAAATAATAAGTTAATAAATAAACAGACACAAGCCTCTCTGTTCTGTTCTTTCACTTTGGAGCTGACATATTTGGAACCTCCTGGAATATGCCTCTTTTACATTTTGTCATCTAATTTGGAGTCACTTGTTTTATCATGTAACCTCCAATACTTAGCATTTATTTCTAACATGTATTTGCCCCAAATGATGTATAAGACCTTTTCTTTTTACCAGGGCTATGCAAGATAGATTTTTTTTTTTAATTCTGAAAAATAGTCTCTGCTTTTGTAGCTTATATTTTCATTTTATGAATGACATTTATTCAGAAATTTCTCCAAGAGATGATTTAAAGATATTTTTCTTCTGTAGCATGAATTATCTCAGTTTTCTCTACTGTCAGTTTTCCTATTTTTGGGGAGGCTCTCTCAGTGACTTTTGGGGGCCTGCTTTAAATACGTGGTAAACCTTAATTTCCAACTTGTTTTGAAGACAGACAGACTGAATTTTTGCTCTTAAGTGTGTTAAATGTGAAGCAAAGATTTGTACCAAGTGAGAAGAAAGGGTGAGCTTCAGAGTAGGGAGTCCTCTAAGGGCCCCATTCCGAGTACTTTTCTTTAAGACTTAGATATCCATGGTTTTTCAGCTCATTTTGATGCAGTTACTCAAGAGACTATACTGAACTGTGAGCTTTGAATATTTGTCAGGCCTGAGGGAGGCTCTGGCACCTGCCCGGCACCAAGTATTCTTCACATTCATGTCTACTGGAGAATAAGACGTGATGGGCTGTACTCCTTTGGCAACTCTTTGTGGCTTCCGTTAGCATTTCTGCACCCAGACGCCTGAGTCTCTTAGGAAGAATCTTCCCTCCATTTCTAAGAAAACTGGGTCACGGTCTGTTCCATGCATGTCCCAGGCTGAGCTGATTTCTCCGTGAGCTCCACCAGGCATCTCAGCTCTGTCTGGTGTCGTCCTGTGGGCAAATGCAATGTCTTATCTGCCGATTTGCTCCTAGTAAGTAACATCTCCTGCCCTACACGGGTTCTGAACATTTTCCAGTAAATATCACGAACTGTGATCTCTCTTGCTGATGGAATCCAGGCCTTGCTGTGGCTCTGTCAGCCACGTGAGCTTGCTAACTCCCAGAAAGTCTGAGGGCTGGCATCACACTGTCTGCAGGGAAGGGCTCGCTGCAACAGAGGACATGCATTCCATCCCATTTGCCTCTTTCCCTCTTCTCCGTGATTGCCCAGAGGTGCTGGCCACTCTCCTCAGATTAGGAGCTTAGCAGTTTGTCAGAATAGTCCTTCCATCTGCATGGAGTTTGGGGGATCAGTTCATTAGCAATTCAAACCAGAAGGCACTGCAGTGGGTCAGAAGAGCAAATTATTTAAATCAAACTCAGGTCACTATGGTCCCATGATTTAAAATTAAATCCTAATTTTATTTCTTATCTCGAATAATATCCAGCCACATTGTCTAACATAGCATATAAGAGGCTCTGCAGAAGAATTAAGCAACATCGCAATGATAAAAATGAATAGAGACATTCCAATAACAAAATGCCAGAATGTAGAGATGCCCTGAATGTTAATATCAACTCTACCAGATATCAAATTCCCAAGGAGAAATTAAAAATCAAAGTTTAAATCCTCTTTTATGTTGAAGTCCAAAGACCTTAAAGTTCAAAGGAATTAAAGTCAAAAAAATCAATATCTCTTGCCATTGTGTGTTCAAGTTCCAAGTCCCCTATTCCTAAGGTAACCAAATGTAGAGCCATCATCCCTAGGCTTCTTATTCTGAGCAGTCTCAACCAGGAAGATTCCTGGTCTCTAAGGGGTCAGATCCTTGAGCTAAGTCCTTGGCTGCCTTGCTCTGGAGTTGGCCATGTACTTTCATGGCCGGAGAAGACACACTCTTTCCTTCCAACTCGATCCACATCCATGCTGGGATGTGAGCACTGCTCCCTGCCCACTGACTCAGAGGACAAAACATTACAGCCCCCCAGAGAAGTTACCCCAGCTCAGGTGTGCACAAGAGGCCAACCCCTGCTGCAGCGGTGGCAAGAATCTGATGTACAGGTTCCCTGTCTTCGCTGTAACAAGCCCCACCTATGCAAAGCTCACAGCAACACAAACGCATGACCATTCAGTGCTGGAAGTACAAGGCTGTCACAGATCTCACTGGAGGAAAAGCTGATTTTGGTGGTGATCTCAGAAGTTTCAGACCATGGTCAGGTGGCTTCACTGCTTCTAGGCCTGGAAGAAGGCACACATCTATCTGAAGGAACACGTAACAGAGGAAACGTATTTGCCTCATGTGTCTGGGAAGTGGAGGAAGAGCTTTTTTCTCCAAAAGCTTGCCCCAACAGCTTTCCTGACAGGCCACAGGCTAACAGACAACGCTTTGGGATACAGCCTATATCCAACTGTCACATGGAGGCTCTTATAGAGAATGCACTTCTTTGCCTTTCCCAGATTCTAATAAGCGCTTACATTTCTTGGCTTGTGGCCTCTTTCTGTATCTTGAAAGCCAGCCACACTGCATCTCTGGTCATTCCCTTTTGGTCATATTTTCCTGGGACCACTGTCAAGAATGTGGTAGAGCTCTGCTCTTAAGGAGCTGTGTGGTAGATTGAATCCAACTGGTGAAGAGGGGACCATCTCTGGTATCATCTCACCATTTCCAACTTTGTAACTGCATCCCTCCTATGGCATCCTTTTGTCATGGAGGAAGAACAGTCATAGGTTCAGGGAACCAGGGTGTGGACTTATCAAGGGCCTATCACTACCAACTATGGTATCTGGAGGAAGACAGGTAAAGGGAAATTTCTTGACTTTGGTCCATCAAGTGGTATCAGTTTGATGACTGGCTTTATGCATCCATGCTCAGTGAACCTAAATTCAGTCAAGAGAAGAAAAGTCTAGGCAATGACTACTTTTGGTATCGAGCATTTGTCAGTTGAATGGAGATGTGTCTATGCATATTGTTACTTCTTTTGAAAAGTGGAACTGTACACATTGATGGCACGTCATGTTAGTGGTACCCAGCCACATGCCAACCCCAGCCCACAGTCAGGTAAATGAGCCATGGTTTGATCAGGTAGACAGAAGCACTGTGAATAGTGCAGGAAAGGCTGAAATCAACCTGGCACTGCAGGAGGAGCTGGCTAGGCTTTGCCTGTACATCCGGCATTGGGATGAAAGTTGACCTTGGCCAGTGCGCAGCAGTCAGGAGGAAAAGCCAGGTGTACAGCACTGGAGAACAAGTACCAAATGTGTGCAGGAGGACATGCCACATCCCTCTTCAGCTTGCTTGCATTTCACCTTTGTGAGTGATGCCCAAAGTGACCTTTGCCCACGAAGCCCAGGGGCCTGAACCTGGGCAGCAGAAAGAGGAGATGTGGTGGGGGCTGGCAAAGCTCTGGCCTACCCAGGCATGAGGCCGCAGAGACATGAAACACTGCCCTCTGTCATCAGCCTTCTAGACTGGCAGCCAGAGCTTTCAGGGGCTAGGAGAAACCAGATTTGCCCATGGACAGCTTTCAGCCGAAATCTAGCAGGAAACATTGACATTTCTGCCTGGATAAGCCAATCTTTCATCGCTTCCTGGTTAACCGGCCACAGGGTGGCCACCACGGTGTAGTGGACATTTGCAGAAACACACGCACATCATTTCTCTATTTTCCATCTTTATTGCTCTTCAATTGCGCTTTATTGCTTAACATGAGGAGTAAGGTATTCTCTGCATCTCTTGTACAACAAGACGGGCTAAACATTCCCGGATAGCCACATTGGCCAATTACTGCCCTGTTGGCCTTCACATCCACCTGATGGGGTCAGGTGTAAGGGGCTTGCTCAGATACCCGGCTGGTGTGTGGGATACTGCCAGTCCCCTCCTCTATGTCCAGGTAGGTTAATAGCAATATTTGACCATTTCCCCAATCATAAGAGATTTTTGAGACACTTAATTTTAAAAAAAATTTTTGTACTCGAGATATCTACAATAATAGGCCAGGAATACACACACTTAGTGCATCCCTCTGGTTGTTCTTGATGTCATGTGTATTTGACGATCCACATTTTCTGCTATGATAACACAGACAATTATGAGAGAACATCGTCAGGAGCTGCACTTTGAGAGACACCAAAGCAATTTATCGCTAATAAGAACTACACTATTCAGGAGCTGGGGAGACAGCTTGGTGGTCTGAGCACCTGCTTGGCAAGTGCAAGGACCCAAGTGCCCACACCAGTACACCAGAAACACTGAATAGGCCATAGAAACCGAGCATGGTGGTATATGCCTATAATCTCAGTGCCAGGGAGGCTGAGACAGAAAGATCTCTGTGAGTCTGAGCTGCGTGATGAACCCCTGTCCAAATAAACAAGATAAACCCTGAGAGGACTTCACTGATCACATAAGAAATATAAAGTTCACGAGTTGGTATATAAGTCTTGCTCTATCTAGGTCTTAACCATCCAGCACAAAAGTATAAAAATGAAGTATACATCATGGGGCCATAATATTAAGTTGAGCTGTAAATGGCTATAGTCAACAACTTCTTTGAATAACTCACTATTGTTGTGGAATGCTGGACTGTGTTGGACTGTGGTGTCGCATTCAGGCACCTAAGTTAGTTGAATGACAATGGAGTGCCCACCTTTGACAGGTGTAGACAAAGGAAGGGATATAGAAAGAAAAAATCATGATGTGTGTGTATAGACAGTACAGTTGGGATAGATAATGCTGTGCTTTTACATAATCCTATGAGAGGCAAGATCTGCACTAATGGTGGTTGGACAGGATATTATGTCGGCTTCTAGTACTACGGTCATCAGCTAGGAAAATAATTATTGAATTTTTTATATAATTCATGTATAAAAAATAAGATAAGTAAGCAGCTACACTCTTAATTTACTGATAAGAGACATCTGCTAAAATAATATCTGTAAATATATCATGTATGCACCTTGTACGATACCAAAACACTATGAAAACAGTTTGCAGTGTATTAATTTATCAAATCTGTCTTGTTAAGGTGTCTTGAAACTGTCTGATTGATATTTGTACTTCAATAAAATAAAAAATAAATTAAAAAAACAAAGTTAAAAATAAATAAATGTATACACACATTATATATATATATATATATATATATATATATATATATATATTTTTTTTTTTTTTTTTTTTTCCTTTAAGAAAAGAATATAACAAGCTACACTGTCTGGTGAAAAATAGCCTGATTATTGTTTTTGCAAATAAGGCTAGATTTAGAATTATCTCACTTGCCAACGTACTTGTTTGAATAAAAGAGAAAGAAATGAAATAGTTTCATGTGAATATGACAGAAATCACCTGTAGCAGCCCCAGCTTACCGCCAATAGTAAGCAACTGTTATTGCTAATACTACTGAGTTGAAGCTTGCAATTACAATTCTCCATTTCTCCCACACAAGAATTCTTACGGTTTCACTAAGGCCCTCTGCACACCCACCGGGGCATGCAATGCGATCATCCTCCACTTCACACACTATGCCCAGGACACGTTGGCCATTCCTGAGCTCTCCCACACTGCAGCGTTCATCTCTATGACCACCACAACTTGTGTCCAATGTCTCTGATGTTACCTAGACTTACATTTCTGAACTTTGTCAAGGTTCAAGCAAAAGTATTGAGGTTTCTCCTTTTGCTTTTGGTGTCAAGGACCGAACCCAGGACTCCCAGCTTGCTAGGTGAAAGTACTGGTAGGAGCTTGTTTGGTTGTTGATCTGTCAAGATTAAAATGTACACTGCATTTCTTGCTCATTAGGTTTGACAATGCTTAACTGATTTGGGGCTCTACTCCATGGCTCATGAGTTACAAGTTAATTAGAAACACTTTTCCTTAATTATATTTGAGAGTCGGTTCCCTTTGCTCTACAATAATCACAAAAATTGCATTAACTAGTGTTAACGAATGCAGCATAAAAATCCCCACTGAGTCCCAGGGGAGAAGGCAAATTACAGAATGTCTACATCCCTAGCACTACACCTGGTTTCCTTTCCAACAGATGTTGTGTTTGTTATTCACAATGAAGCATCTAGAATACACTTCCTTCTTAGTGGTGACTTAGAGGATGAGACCAGCCTAGTGGGGGAGAATCTTCACTCTCATGTGGGCCACGCCACTTGCACTCGATGATGGCTCTTCCTGTGAGTGTCCATTGTCGCTAATGCTGTGTTCGCACCACAGGCGCTCTGGGCCATCAACCACATCCCCTTGCAAAGCGAGTGACTAGAGAAGGGTTCTCTGTGAAAATTTCTTATCAAGGGACCTGTATCTTAAGAGAGCTGTAATCCCAAGGAAGCGTGGGAACTGGGCTTCACAGTTGGTCCTCCTCTCTTCCTTCTTTCTCATCTGCAATCCCAGGGTGCACCAGAACAACACTGCACTCAGGGTGTGGCCTGTGATATAAAAGTGATGCAAACCCAGAGGCCTATGAGAGGAGGTGGATACCTTCTCTACAAGAGGAACCCTGGAAAGAGCTCAGAGGAGGACACAGTCTTCAGTGGCCAGCTCAGCAAAGATGTCGTGAGGAAGAGTTTTTCAAGTAGAATTTAAACATAAGCATGGATTTTGCTTTCAGCAGGAAAAGCAGCCATGAGTCCAGAAAGTCCTGCCTGTAGACTGCCACAGCAATACTCCCCTTCTAGGGCAAGATTGAAACAGTCATCCTGCCATTTGGTTCTTGAACAGACATGCAAACAAATGCACACTCATTCCCACTCAAAGTAGGCCCTTCTACACGTCCACCATTGCCCTCTCCCTTCTCCAGACCCAGTGCTGCCTGCTTTGAAGGACATGGGCTCTTTCTCCACCTGTATCTACCTTTAAATCTGAGATTCTTCATGCATGTTTGCAGGAATAATGAGGAGGTGCTTAGAAGGCTCTGCATAACATGACACACTTCACAAAAACATTCCTGATTGCATGTCCCGTACGTTTTTCTCTCTCCAATGAGAAAAAAGTACTTTGTGCCCACTAGTAACTCAAGAGTGTGTCAATTAAATACGTAAGATTAATTACTTAATTTTTTGCTTTGGGGTAACTGGGGATTGAACTCAGGCCCTTGTGCTAGCCAGGGAGCTTACTCCATTGAGCCATCTCCCCAGCCCCAGGATTAATTAATTTAAAAGAACTAATCTACTTCACAAATGACAGCTGTCCAACTGAAAAGTTTGGAGACCTTTTAAAAGTAATTTAAAAAGCATGAAGCCTTGAAATATAAAAGCATCCAGCATTTTGAGTACTGCTTTTCATAGCAAATACATCTAGTGCTTAAAATAATATGTTTTAACTTAAAAGGAACCACCATATTTTCTCTGACTTGCATACAAATTGAATTTTTTTAGGTAATGAATTTTTTAAATTATTTATTTATTTATTTGCTACAGGGTCTCACTACACAGTTCAGACTTGTAGTGATCATCCTGTTTCAGCTTCCCCAGTCCTTGGATTACAGGCATGCACCACCATGCATAGTTTCAGGGCTGGCCAGTATCCCCAGGGTTCTGGTTCCAGTGCCAGTGCAGCATTCGGTAACAGGAATTGAACTTGGATCCTTGCACTTGCCAGGCAGTCACTTAGCCCATCAAGCTATCTCCCCCACCCCTAGAGAATGAATTTTAACTCATACATTCAACTTTATCTTCAAGTGACATACCTTCTCTGTTCTTGAATACATTTCCTGAAGCTGATCTGTGTAGTTACCTAATTAAAAGCACACATAAAGTCCACTCAACTCTAGCTTCCAGATATATTTTACAGTTTACTACATTATTGCATTTACAAGTAGCAGTACAAAATAAAGGCTCATTCTATTCTTCAGTACTTATGCTGAGATATTTTTGGAGAACAAAAGGAATGATCTCTTGTCCTTCATAATTTGTCCCATATCTTTTCCTTCTACAGTTAGCAAGAAGGAATAATATAGTTGAAAACCTAAGGCTAAAAAATGTAGATTTCAAACCATTCAGACAACTTCTTTTAACAAGAACTTGAACATTAACTCTGGCAGTTTTTGTTGTGTCAGTTCTTTGTTTTTTAATTGATTTTATCATGTTGATGTGGCAGATGTCTCATTGCGTACTAGTTCCAAACATGCTTAGGGCTAGGAAGAAAAGAAAAAAATGGAAAATGAGAGGAGGAAAGAACACAAAACTTAATCAAATTGCTTTTCTCTGGCTGTGGATCCACAGCTGCAGGATAGTTTTCCTCACCTGGGTGCTGAGCTTCGATGCCTTTCTCTCTGTTCTTGACCCTAGGAGTGTTTCTGACTTGTGTAATTGTCATATGCCCCACCACATGCATCCTGCACTGTTGGCTGCTGTGGTTCAGATCAAGAATGCCCCTCCAAAGCCTAGGGCTTTTAGGGGTGGGACTTTCAAAATGTACAGCTACCCTCACTTAATTCTATGAATAGAAAGATTTGTACTAATAGTGTTTGGACAGGATATCCTGTCTGTTTCTTATACTATGGATGACCACTAAGAAGATAACAAAGTACAATGTACTAATTATTGAAATTGTCTCATTGCTATTTGTTTCTCAATAAAATAAAATAAAAATGTGGTGGGTCCTGGGCACTTGCTGTTAGAAACTGTGACCTGGTTGGGGGACGTGGACCTGGGCGTGCCCTAGAAGCCCTTCTTCCTCCTACCTTAAAAAGCTGTCACTGTGTTATGACAGTTCTGGTTTGGATTCAGTCCACATGGCCTATACCTGTGAACCAAAATAAACTTCTCCTTCTTCAAACTGTAGGTGTCCTGTATTTGTCCCAGAGAAAAGGAAAGTGACTAAGACACATTTATGAGTAGAATGATATTAAAGTACTTCTTCCACACTATCCTCAGATATTTCTGAACTCTTTGTTGCATTAACAGTAATTAGAAATTTGTATTTAACACCTAGTTCTGCTTATGAGACACACATGGATCATTTAGAATCCTTGAATAATTTATCAATTTAATAACTTGCAAAACTGCCCTTGCTATTAACTTAGTCATTGGGGTGTAAAACACAGATGTGAAATTTTATTGTCATGGATAAACTTCATATTGGGCATAGTGAGGCATTCATAACTTTGGAATACTAATGGAAATAGTATTGAAAGAAAGGACCATGTCATCCCCAAATGGGAACTATCCCCAAAACAAGCATTAAACCTGACTAAATACATCACACATTCAGTGACTGGGAAGGAATACCTCTCTAAAATTCACCAATGAGCTTCCAAACACTGGAATTTTATTAAAAGTCTCTTTACTTTCAGAAAGTCTTCGCATCAACTTCAGGTAGCTTTGCTAATGCTTCTTTTAGGCTTTCTGTGTAATAAAGTTGAGTTGCTATGGAAACAGCTATATCTATGCAAATTACTATTTAAAGAATCATCAGGCCTGAAAAATTCTATCTGACATGAAATTTACAAACACTCCAGCCCACAGCTATCCTTGACATTGTCTTACCTTCTTAGCTGTCCCTACTTGCTTTCTGTCTTACACAAAGGTAGCACCAATGAGTCCTTGGAGACCACCAGCAGTAAGAATTTTGGGGAGGAAGTTAGTGATGTTATCTACTGTAAGATTTCTGAGGGCTCCTCTGAATTGCAGAAGAACAAAGCTACCTGGCTGTGGATGGAGGACAAGACAGGTAGCGGTCAAGGGAAGCCTATTCAAAGCTGCATGTGTCTTTGATCTTTCTCTCTGTTCTCAAAAATGAAAGTAACTGGATTGCATATGTGGACATGCCCACAGAGGTGTGAATCCATAAAAGCACACTTGCACAATACAAGCCTCCCCCCCCCCCACAGCTCCAGGTATACAAAACAGGTCTGCATGTGCAGGTGTGCACACACCGATATACACACCTCACTTAGAGAGCCCTTGGGATTTTCACACATTTGCATTCCTTCTGTGGTCCCCCTAGCTACTCTGCTCTACAGATGAAGTTCCTATTGAAGCACGTGTGTCCTTTAGCACAGCTTTTTTTATAGATAGGCACTGAATGAAGCTCTACAGTGTTCCTAGGAAGCTCTACAGGTCCTCAACCCTGCTGGTTGGTGTTGCTCCTCAGCACTGCATGAGTGCTGCTCCCTGGCAAAGGACCCACAAGTATCTGTGTCGAGCCCCCATGCAGTAGTAGCTCTAACGATGTCTGTGAAAGAACCACTCCATTGCTTTTTGCTTTACAAGTTGTTCAAGAATCCCAGACAGTGCTTCGAAAGGTGCAGGCATTTCAGACACTGCCTTTTCCACCTTGGCCTCTTTCCTGGAGGTGGAGCCATGTTTTGGGTTGGGCTGGGATTGATTCAAGTAGCATCAGTACCCTTGTCCTTGAGTCTGCCCTTCCCATCACTGTGTCTTGCTGCTGGTGCCCAGTGGCTGATTTTCCATCAGGCCAGTTCTCTGTAAGTTTTCATGCCCAAAACCTGTAAGATTCACATGCTCCAGCTTGAGTATTCTTATCTGAAATGCTTGGGACCAGAAGCATTTGGGATTGTGGATTTTTCATATATGAGAACATTGCATATGCTTACCTTAAGATGGGATGCAAATCTACATAGAAATTCACTGATGTGTTCTATATGTCCTGTATACCTCAGCTGAAGATACTTGCACATACTTATGTGTGAAACAGTTTGGCACAGAAGCTAAGGGAGCAGGTGATGAGCTTCCTATGGGGATGCAGAATAAACTGTGCTATGCACCTGTGTTTTGACTGCATCCTCTCACAGAAGGACAGGTGTGGAATTTTCCACTGGTAGCATCGTGTTCCAACTCAAAGGTTTTCTCCCAAATTAGGAGCCTTTTGTATTTGAGATTCCCGGATAAAGGATAGCAGTCTGTGAGCCCCGTGCATCTAGGCTGCGTGTGTCTGATCTCAGCATCAAGCAATTCTCAGCTCCAGTGTGAGCCGGTGCCCTGACCCATGCACTCACTGGTTCATCTCATTGCAAGTCCATATATTTCAGTTTGGTTCTCTAGGGATCCAGATCAGCGTTTGGCTGAAAGTGCAGGATCAAGGGAGTGGTCCCAGTATGTCTTTGGACAAAGATGGAAAAGGCCTAATCTTTCAGGCCAGTTGAAGTCCCTACCTGCCCCACATCCTACCTGAAGAGGACAGGGGTCAGGGGAAAGAACCAATGTATTCCTTCCAGGTGCCATAGTAGAGGTGGGACAACATGTGAACTCTCAGGCCTCCTTCATACTTCCAGTTGCTTTGCATAGTAACTTAGAATTCCACTCTCTTTTAAAGCCATGTAACCACTTTCTCTAATCATTATAGTCAGTGCCCTAGACTAAGCCATCCTTCAATAAAGGTCAATGTTGTAATTTCTTCAAAGAGCAGAGCCCTTAGTTCATTATTCTCAGTAGAAGAAGAGTATGTCATTGCTATCATCTTCTTGATAAGGTGGAGAGACATTAAAAGATTAATGTCACTTACAAGTTCTTCCTTGTTTACACAGAATATGAATATAAGCCAGAACACACAGAATCAGTTTAAAATACAAAAATGCTCTTTAGAGCATTTTTATAATGTTTTAAATGTGGACATTGTTATGGTTCATGTCTAGATATCCCCTCAAAGCATCATGCAGACATGGTGTGGCTTCTAGAGTTTGTGATTAATTTATGATCCAATGTTGGGATTATGGGTGAGTGCTGCCAGGATTATAGGTGTGAGTGCTACCCTGGCCCTGGATTGGGTAGTTTGCACACAATCTCAAGGAAGATAGGAGGCTGATTTGCTGTGCTCCTCCCTGTTTCATCTTGCTCTTTTGCTGTTTTCTGCTGCAATGAGCTGCCACGCTCTGCTGTGTGCCACTCTGCCTTGGAGCCAGCTGAGTATGGACTGAAAGCTCCACTAACTGTGAGCTCAAGAAGCCTTTCCTTCCTTAATTCTGGGTGTCAGCTATTTTGTCGCAGCAATGAGAGAAAAGTAACCAAGACAGACATTATCCAGAGTTGTCCAGTCTGGGAACTTTTAAGCATTTAATATGAGGTATATGACACATACATTCTTATACTTCAAACTTGTTAAATTTTTGGAATGGGAGTCAAAAAAAATGATGTTTTAAGCCATACCTTTTGTAACGAAAAATCCCTTTGTGAAAAGAATACAAATTTGGATAAATTACAGAGGTCACTGTTACATGTAAGTAAATATGAATACTTGAAGTTTGTATTTTAAATGGTAGTGTTATTTTAGAGAACATAATAAAGTGCTCTTATTTTTTCAAAATAAATATCCACATGATTTGCCTTGATATATGTCTATCCAGGATATAGTAACTGAGAAAATTTAAACAAGCTTTGAAAAATGACCTGCTTATTGCTGCATGCTGTCTCTACAGTAAGTTTTTTTCTTGCTGGGGTAATTTTACTTATGACTGTTCCATCCATGTGTTACTATTGTTCCATGGTCCCAGAAGCATCATGAAGGCTTTCTTTCTAACAGCTACATTTAAATAAAAGTCAAGAACTTATTGTGATTATCTTCCTTGTACAATAAATATATAGCCATGTTTATAATCATCTCCATTTTAAAATGATTAAATGTTATGATCCTTGTTGGTCTAATTAATGTTAAAGAATTATGTACTATCTATTTCAAATTTTATATGCACTTTTAAAAACAGTAAAGTTCCACGAAGCTCTACAGAATTCTCTCATCTCAAATAATTGAGGCTTCCTTCCACCATTTTTTCAATACTGCTTGCCTGAGGAGACTTTGTTCATTTGCTACTCCCACCAGGGTTTGAAGGAGAGATTTTCAGGTAGAACAAGCATCACTGTCTATCATGGACATTGACCCTATGCTCCCTGAGGACTAGTGCAGTTTCATGTCATATTTGTGTTCATAGTGTTCAATTCAAAGCATCATAGGTGTTTAATAAATTGCTCTATAGGGCTGGCCAGATAGCTCAGCAGACTAAAGTGCCTGCTTAGGCAGAGCACAGTGGCCGGGGTTCAATCCCCGGTGTACTAAACCTGCCCCGCTCCTGGCGTGCACTGAGACGGTGACTGAGACTGGTCTTAGCAGCACATGCCTGTAATCCCTGCACTTGGGAGGCTGAAAACAGGAGGATCACTACAAGTCCCATCTGTGTAGTGAGACTCTGTAAACCCTGTACCAAATACATTAAATAAATAAATAAATGAATAAATGACTCTTTGTTGGGGTATATCTATGAAGTGTGTTCCAGAGACTTACGTACATTAGTGTTTGACGCCTTAAGGCATTAACATTCAGACTCAGGGAAATGAGAGGTAATTGGATAGTGAAGGTACTAATCTCATCAATGTATTAAGTCATTGATGAGTTAATAGGTGGACAGGCTGTTAGAAAATGGGCCCCGGAAGGAATAAGCAGGTCACTGGACACGTGCCTTGAA
This sequence comes from Ctenomys sociabilis, assembly GCA_004027165.1. Taxonomy (NCBI): domain Eukaryota; kingdom Metazoa; phylum Chordata; class Mammalia; order Rodentia; family Ctenomyidae; genus Ctenomys; species Ctenomys sociabilis. The sequence goes on along the minus strand of PVKA01006640.1, from coordinate 45,693 downwards.
GGGTACATTGTGTCCTCAGTTCCCTGCCATTCCCCACATGCTTCCTGGATACTATAAGACAAGTAGCTTTGCCCCACCATGCCATCTGCCATGATATTTCTTAGAAATATCATGAACCAAGCAACCATGAACTGAAATGTCTGAAATCATAAATACAAAGAAACCTTTCCTCCTATAAATTGTGTATCAGGTGTTTTGTCCCAGCAACACAAAGCTGACTGCTATTATCTTCTTAGTTTGATTTGTTGAAAACTTTTCCAGTGTTCTGCATAGGAAACCATCTGTCTATTGTTATGTTTCTTTTTAATGAGAAAATGGTTTAGACCAGGCCTAGCCTTGCCTGCCCTCACTGGTTGCTAATTTTTCTTGGTTTCACAGTGAGGCTTTCCCCATGTGTGCATGCTGTATTGGTGTGTTAACATGTCTCTAGAGAAAGCCTTCACACACTTGTTGCCTGAAATTGGCACTGAGAGAAGTGTTTCCATCTCAAACAATGTAAGTCAAAAAAATTTATGCCAGTATTTCTTTTCTTCAGCTTTTCCCTCTTTACTTCTATTTCTTTAATGTTTTTTTTTCATTTTTGTATACTACATGTTTGTATTGTGTGAAGATCACACTCCTTATGAACAATAATGCATGTCTATAACATACTGTAATTCTTTTCCATCTTCTTCCCTCCCTTCTATCCCCCTTCCACCTCTTGGTCCCCTTCCCTTTTCCAAAAAATCTGGCTCCCTGTTTCTTATCCTCTTTTATTTTGCTTTTCAATCTGTTCATAGCTTAGGTTTCTACATCAAGAAACCATGTGATGTGTAAGCTTATTGACTTCCTCAGATAACTCTGAACAAAACTAAAAAGCGATGGCTTTCAAGAATCTCACTCTTGGTGGGGGAGATGGCTCAGTGGAATAAGTGCTACATAGTCAGACCCAGTGTCAGTCAAAATTTTTCTTTTTACAAATAGCTTAATGTCTGTCAGTACATAACTGAAATAATCAGCTCAGCCTCTGGAGAAGTTATATTTATATTTCAATATTATTACTCTTATTCTTTTTAAGAGTTTATTAAGAAATTGCATGGGAAAAAAAATTCATCAAGTCATACACACTTGGACTTTTAGATGCTATTGTGTCATTTGTTCTTAAATCTGTGTATAATGGGAACAAACAGATGGTTGTTAGAAAGGGCAGTGACATGAATCTCTCCTGCAAGGTAGGAGCATTCATCTGACAGTGATGACATGATAGATTGGAATAAATAGCCTACCTTGAGATAAACAGAGGTGGTGAGACCAGTTAGGTTACTGGGTTATTTTAAACTAGAAATGATGAACCAAGATTGTGACAGTAGAGCCCAATTAAGGGAAAGTATATCTTGTGTTCCCATTACCATAAGCCAGGGAAAGGAAATCTATCTTCCTAGGGTAGTTGTTTGGAGAGAGAAATAGAAATAAGTATATAGATTAGTCAGAACTCATCTTTCTATCAAGCATATCATTGCTACTGTCTTTAACCTGTAAGCCAGTCACATGGATACACTTACAATAGTGGCTTACAGCTTTATACCCTTCAACTCTTGACAACTGGGAAAGGAGCTTGCCATTGAAAGAGTATGTAAATGTTAATGTCCAACATAAGCTGTGTACATGGATATTCAGTGGCTACACATTTCTAGACTATTTGACACATTAGTTGTATTTATAATTATTTGACAGTCCCTAAATATGTTCTTACCCAGACACAAAATACAAAAATCCTATTAGTGGAAAAAGCAAACACAAAGTTGCCCTGACATTGTTAAAGTAGGATTATTACAGTTAATTTTCTCATTGATGAGGCAAAATACCTGACACTCAGAGCAAAAGGAGGAAAGATTTATTCAGCTCATAGTTTATGGAGGTTTCAGTCCATAGTCAGCTGAGTCCAAGGCATGGAAGCTTGGCAGAGGAGAAACACTTCAGGACATTAAAAAATGGCAAAATCAAGCAAGGGGAAGAGACATGACACTGTCTGTGTCTTACACTGCATGCAGGCTACCTGCCCTAGAGCAGGTATAGCACCCAGACTCTCAATACTAATCAGAGCCATACCAAACCAATTGGTGGACTAATTTGCTAGTCACACAACCTTAATCCCAGCATCATATTCTAGATTCAACCACCTCTGAAAAGGCCCTCTGAATAGTGGGGGGTGACATCTAGGCACAAACCATAATGAGGATTTCTTGTTCAAACAAATAAATTTAAAGAAAATATGAAAAATGAAATACAGGTGTCAGCAGGCCCAAAAAGTCCCTAAATATGAAGATGTTGAAAAGGAAAGATTATATGAGTAATGAGTCCTTGTATCTTCTAAATTCTTTAGAGGCTCCACAAGCCAGTGACCTTTAGCATGTTTACTTACATATTTATTCTCAGTGAAAACTCCAATGATAAAATAAAATAACAATAGGTATGTGCTGGCATTTCAGAAAGCAGCATGCAAGCAGCTAAGATGCTCTTCATAAGGTGTTTAATTAAAAGGACATTCATACTTCTTATGGAATGATTCAAGTTGCAGGATTTTATACTGAGGATCTGTTAAGAACAGTCTTCAAAGCAGATGAGTTTAAATATGATAAATACTTAAAACACACTCTGCTACATAGTCAGACCCAGTGTCAGTCAAAATTTTTCTTTTTACATAAAGCTTAATGTCTGTCAGTACATAACTGAAATAAAAAATGGTTCATCAAATAGACCATTATCAAGCATTAAAAATTGAGGCATGGTTAAATGTTTGTTGCAAATAGTGAATGCAAAAAAAGCCTTAATTAGCATGTGTGATGTAATTCTGTTTATTTGAAGTCACATGTGAGTATATTATAAGGATAAAGAACAAACAGGATTGTGTTCCCCCAAATCTGATTATGTATGGATTCCTTTTTCATAGTATCTTCTACTTTTTTTTAACAGACTAAAGATGCTAAAGTTATCATGTATTGATTTTATAATTAGAAAAATAACGCTGTTATCTAAAACAACTGTAAAATTTATACAAATAAAACCACGTTTTCTCATTTAAACTTCATAAACATTTATAAAATAAAATGGGAGCTGTGAAGGTAACAGCTCAGCAGTCTAAGTTCCTGCCTGGCAAGCACAAGGACACAGGTTCAATCTCCGGTATTGCATGCCATGCTGATCTCAGAACCCCAGGTGTACCTTGCCAGCCTCCGAAATGGGATGAGGCAGTGCTGGGGAGGCTGAGAGAGGAGGATCACTGTGAGTGTCAGCTATGCAGAAAGATCCTATATCAAAAGAATACATAAATAAAAGATTTTTAATTAAAAAATAAAATTTATTTTAAACTCTGCTCATGCAGAGTTTATAAGCAGAAAATAACTAGTGTACAAAAAGGATGAAACATTCTAAATCCAGTTGCAAAATTCTAGCAATGACTCAGTAAAAGTCACCTTCAATTCTCTAGAAATTGGATCATCATACTCACCTAAGGGTTAGTCAACAGGTAAATGTATTACATGTGTTCAGCATATTCAACAACATCTCTAAGAGTCATTTTTATCAATTTTGTGATTTTTACCAGGCATAGTACTGCTGAGTGTCACACAGCATTTAAATAAGGAAGATTGTCACTTTTCCTAAATTGTTTTCTGAAAAGCCTATTACACTTTACATTCTAATCATAATAGAGGCTCTTTACTATTATGCATGCTTTGTCATGCTCTGGTTTTACTGTTTTGATTCAGGAAATGCCTAATCATTTTTTCTGCTTGTAGTCACTGAGCACCTGCTCTAATGATCAACTAGCTAACTCGTTTTCATTTGTCTTCAGTCAGCCTACTGATGGGCCTAACACAGAAGCTTTGAATTAAACATACAGCTCAGTTTTGGTCAATGTCTGCTATAAAAGGAGAACTCATACTTTCAGCTTGCTTTGTGATACTACAATCCACAGCAACTACAGAAGTGTTGACTGAAATTGGGAAGGCCCAAACCATCCAGAGGTTAACAGTTTGTGAAACAGAAATAGGATCAGCTTTTCTTCCCTGTTCCAGACTGTCTTCACCATTGGATTCTACATGGGGCTGTGCCTAGGACCAGTCCTGCGCTGTTGGCTCTGTCTCTGAACACTATTTATGTGACTTTGCCCACTCCTGTGGGTTTACATACCACCTGAGTGCTGGGAACGGTCTGTGTCCATCTTCAGAGCTGCTTCCTGGTATGTCTAACAGCTGGATGTCTAATTGGTGTCTTCAAGTTAACACACCCTGTACCCGAAGCCACAGTTTCCCACCAGACCTCTCCCTCTTCCTGTCTTCTCACAGCTGTGCCCGTCCTCTCTAGCATCCATCCAAGTGACATCCAAATTATGTCTCCCTGCTCTGTGCTCATTAGAAGGATGTTTCACTGGGAAAATCAGATGTTGATGAACTCTATAGTTAACCAGAACTAAACATAATAACTTCAGCTCATATGATTTGTCACTCTGACTCTCTTTAAAAAAAAAAAAATGGGCCCAGCCTGATAGCTCAGCAGATTAAAGCACCTTTTTAGGCAGATGCAGGGACTGGGATTCAATCCCAGCATGTTGTACCAGCCCTGTCCACAGGGTACACTGAGACGGAGATTGAGACTGGGCTTGATGGCATACGTCTATGATCCCAGTGCTTGGGAGGTTGAAAATAGGAGAATCACTACAAGTCCAACTGTGTAGAGAGATCCTATAGACCCTGTACTAAATGCATTTTAAAAAATTAATTAATTGATTGATTAATTAATTAAAAGAAAAGAAAAAAATGCAGCAGAATTTCCAGAGATTAAGACTATGCTGATATCTTCCCTAATTTCCACATAATGGAGTGAAGATAACCACTTTTTACTGTCAGCCCTGACTGCCCATATGAAAGACATTCTTTTGATTAGTAAGAAATACACTTCTTTTACACAACATTGTGTATGACATCTACTATCCCATTCAGTACAGAGACAAGCTCTTATCTGTTATGCATTGCTAGCTGCAGACCTTTCCATTCTACTCCCCTAAATGGTCAGTATACCATTCCCTAACTCTGTTCATTCCTCTAAGGTCAGCCCAGGATCCATGCCGAGGACCTGCTTGGATCCCCTCCTGGAGCAACATTAGAGCACTGAGCCCACAGCACCATCTTCGAGTTCTTAGGGCTTTGCTAATTACTCTGCATGTACTGCCTTCTGCCAGCACATTGTATGTGGATTCGATCACATACAATGCTGTAAAGTTTCAGTTTTCACTGGGAAAATATACTTGGTTTTCACATCCTCAGATGGACTTTGCTTTATTTACTGTATATTCCTCAGCCTAACTAACAATTCTTTGTTTTCATGGTCAGAAAACATCTGCTAAAACACTCCAACCTTCAGAGCTGACACAAAGACAGACATTTCCCCAAATTTCTAACTTGAGTAGAGAATTACTTCACAGAACCTGAGAGGTAAGAGAAAAATTTATGAGAAGCAATGCTCACATTGGAGTTAGGAAATGCAACTCAGAAATATAAATTTGAGGGCAAACAAGGTAGACTAGAGTTGACTTTTGATGTTTTTACTTATTGTCATCATATATTTTCCATGGAATAACCTCTGAATAAAGTCTTTAAGACTTTATTTAAGAGACAATATAATTTAGACTGTGATACCTATTTCTGTATCCCAGATCTGTCTCTCTTGATTGTTGCCTGTCCTGAGAAGACTTTAGTAAATTTTTTCAAATTCTAGTCATAGATCTATAAAACAAAAACACTAACAACAGTCTCTCTTCTAGGATTGTGGTCAGGATTTATTAAATAGCACAGGTGTCATGGTGAATAAGGATTTAATTGAAAATGAGATCTAGTTTTGAAAGTAGTGTGACACTTGGAGGAAGAACTTAGTTATTCCTCATCTCAGTTTTTTTCCGTAAAAGATTGTATCTGTGGTACTTTTGGTTTGGTCTTGTGCTTTTTTAGTAGAGCTAAGCAGAACTAACTGTAAGAAAACTAATTTGTAAAAGTAGTTTGAAAACCGAATGCTCTTCATTCTGGGAGCCCAAATGGCTTCTTCAGATTTCTCAAGCTGCATGACCTGAGGCTACAGAGAAACTGGCAACAGGTGAAAAGCAGAGCACACTCTTGTGCTTGCACCCTGGGCTTCAAAGGACTGCCAACCGCCCCGCTCTCCATTTCAAGCAGTACAGTGACGTACTTGACATTTGTCTTATTGTTTGTATGCATCGCAGTCCCATTCTCTTCCCCCTTTGCCTTCTCCTGCCAGGTGAACAACATTAGCAGGTGACTCAATTTCTCTGGGTTTCTTGCTTTCCTCCTCTGCCCAAGGGTATTGGTTGAAAGCTGGCAGAAGGCAGTACATGCAGAGTAATTAGCAAAGCCCTAAGAACTCAAAAGTGTAAGCTGTTCTTAGCTATTTTAAAAGTTATTTTCAATGTGGTCTTGTCTGTATACCTAGCCCAGCCACTGTCGGTGACTACAGAGACTCTGTTCTTTGTCATCAGCATGGCCCAGTAACTCCCTTTTTTCACTCATTTGTTGAGCACCTACTAAGATATAAAATGTTCTTAGACCTGAGTATGTGAGAGCTGGAATTGAAATGTCCATCTTTGATTCCTGTCTCTTTATTTCACCATCATACCTTTATCAAAGCTGCTTTTCTTTGAGGGCCACAGGAATGAAGGACATGCTCAAAAATGGCCCAAGGACAGCAGTATCCCCAGGGGTTCACTTTCACAGTGGCTCTCTTTCAAGGAGTGCTTGGTTCATTCTTCATAAGCATAACAAAATACTCGAAGCTGCTAACTTTGTAAAGAAAAGAAGCTTCTTTTGCTCACAAGTTTGAAGTGTAGACTCAAGCAGCTCCACTTGTTTGGATTGTGGCAAGAGCCACCTGTAGGTGACATCATGGCCAGAGAGTATTCAGGAGCACCAGGGCAAGACAGGAAGCCACCCCCCCCAAAGAAATCCAGTTATTCTTTCTCAAGCCACCCCTCAGTGTCATTAGGACCTCTCCTTGGACTCCACCTCTTCAGGTCCCCACCACACACAGGAAGACTCAGCCTCCATAATTTGAACTTTTGAGAAACACACTGCATATACTTAGTAGGATTCTTAGCTACAAACACTCCCAACAAATTTGGCTTTTGTTGACACCAACAAACTCAGTTCAAAATCTTATGTTGACAACAACAGGACAAATGAGGTGAAAGTGCTATAAACAGTCTTAAAAAGATACCTCAAAATGAATGTCATCTTGTTTTTTATAAGGCTATATAATTTTTTTTTTTTTTTTGGGTGGAAATGGGGATTGAACTCAGGCCCTTGTGCTTGCCAGGCAAGCACTTATTCTACTGAGCCATCTCTCTGGCCCAAGGCTATATAATTGTATGTATTCTTTTTCACTCTAAGTCCAGAGTCTGGAATAGTGGGCTGGTTCCTTACAAGGTGTGAATGGATCATGTGGTTTCAGGGTTGTAGCACTCAGGAGAGCTGCCAGCAGCTTCACATTGGCTGTTACGACTCGGATAAGATGTTGACATCATGGTTCATGGGTCCCCCTGCACATTTAGGAGTTTATCAGGTTTTAAGAAAGATGATGACAAAGTTAGCTGCACACTCATAGTCATTAATTTATGAGTGTGTCAGCTGTCCCACTGGGCATCAAGAAAAATCTGTTCATCAATAGAGATTACTTTATAAGACTAGCTGGGTCTCTATAGCCTAAGACAATGACCAAATAAGTGGGTTGGTGTATGGTTCATCAGCTGGCGATTTTAGATGGGTATTGGAACCAAGCAGCCAGGCAATGGGACAGTATTCTCACAGGGGTGGTATCGAGGGGAGAGAACCTTGACACAATGATTCCTGCCATTTGGGCTGTAGTTGAAATGTTCATAAGTTGGGATCTGTATGAGCAATTGGCTACATTATTGTTTATTGGCCTTGGCTTTGTTCAACACGAGGGTGGCAAAGTGTGTCTGCCTCAGAATCTTTCACCCAAATCCAGAAATTAAGAATTTCTGTTATTATCACTTCCTGAACTATTTTTTAATTAACTGATAATGGGGCTGTTTGTCTTTGAATCTCACATACAGCCTAATGCCTGCCTCCATCTGGCCCTTGCAATCAGCCATTTAGGAACAGTGCAAACTTAATTCAATTGGTTCTTGTAACTTGGAAACACTGAAGTCCTACAGAGACAACCAAGAAGTCACAGCTTTTCTTTTTTTTTTTTTGTTTTGGAAATAGGCCCAAATACAGTTGTTAGATAAAATAATATGATCATTAACTGATACAAGATTTTAGGAAAAGTCCCAGGGCCATGTTCCAGAGATTGCTAAACTGAGCCTGGGTGCTTTGGTGGCATTTTTCAGAGTTCTGATTGACCCAAGGTCACACAGGGAGGCTATAGTTCAAGAAAACCTAATTTTATATTCCTAATTCTTGGCCCATTGGGAACTGAAATATGTAGAACCATATGGTTCATCTATAAAATGTGGTGATCAAAATGAACCTCTGACTTTTGTGCATAGCTACTATCACCACTGACATACAAACTATTTTCTAGTACAATTCCTTTAATAACAATTACCAAGTGGGGAATTTTCCTACTCTTTCATAGTAGGGGTCTAATTTCATCCCCAGTTGAAGACGAACATTATTTTCCATGAATGGAATCTGGCCTATTGCTTTTTTATTGTAAACATTCAATGGAAGAATTCTTTTTTAAAGCATGAGATATACAAGCTCCAACTTGGAATGGAAATTTCATAGATATGTAAAGGGTTTTTGTTTTTGTTTCTGTTCTTTTTTGTGACTAACATAATTCAAGCTGGGTTTGAACTCATTATGTAGCACAGATGGGCCTCAAACTCACCTCCTACCTCAGTCTCCTGATGCTGGGACTACAGGAATATGCCAACACACCTGACCATTGATACTGAGTTGTTAATCTTTCTTTAGGAAAAAGTTTTGATTTTACCCATAAAATTATTTTATTTAAAATTAAATTAATTCAGGTTCTGAAAACACTGAAAATAATTTTTGACATTATGTATGGGGCCACTTGCTTCTTGTTTCTATTAACCCCAGGGGAGCTTGGTCTAAATGTTTAATATATGCTGTTGGTGCACACATTTGAATATAAAAGTGTCACTGGGACAAGTTTGGGCTTTGGAAAAGACATTGTCAATGTTAGTGGTTGTATCTTTACACAAAATTACTTTAAAATTTCAGCAAAATCTCATAGCAACCTGGTAGATTGAAGGAGGTAACACCAGAATTTACTTGCTTTATAAAAGCAAGATCTGAATTATTTTCAAATATAAAGAAGAACAATTCACTCTTCTTCCATTCTGATGTTAAATTCTATAAGCATTTTGAATTTTGAAAGTAAGCAAGAATAATCCTATTTAAATTTCAGCATTTATGTCTATATAATTATTTAAAAATAATTCTATATGTGGACTGTGTCTCAGTTACTTTTCTTTCTTCGCTGGTACAAAAAACCCAACACCTGGGGCTGGGGAGACAGCTCAGTCGAATAAGGGCTTGCCTGGCAAGTGCAAGGGCCTGTTCAATCCCTGGTGAAAATAAAAAGACCCAACACCCGGAATTGAGGAAGGAACGGTTTATTAAGCTTACAAATTGTGCAGATTTCAGTGCATACTCAGCTGGCTCCATGGTAGAGTGGCATATAGCACAGGGCAGCAGTTTATGGCAGCAGAAAACAGTAAAATGACAAGAGAAAAAAAGGGAGAAGCAGTGGCAGGCAGCAGCAGAGACCTATGAACCATGATGTCAACATCTTATCTGTTCTTTATGTTGCACCTAGGCTATCCGAATCAGGCCAGGTGTAGCACTCACACCCATAATCGCAATAGCACTCACACCCATAATCCCAGCAGCACTCACACCCATAATACCATAATACCAATCATGAATTAATCACAAACTCTAAAGTCTGCTGCGCATGGCTGCATGAGGCTTTGCGAGGTAAAACCAGACACAAACCATAACCTTTCTAGCTGCTTGTGGTGACAGTCCCTTCCTTCTTATTCATCCGCCCATCTCATACCTACTGCACAGGACACTACCTTTTCCTCTTTGCGATTTGTATGGGAGAAAACTGAAAGGTCATTCATTTTGTTTAGCCATGCCTAGAATGTCCCATGACTGAAGCAACAGTTTTGGTAAACTTCAACACAGACTCAAGACACACACCTGTATTCTGAAAGACAAACATGGCTGTCACATATGAATCTTTTGCATCTGGAAGAACTCTTAAGACTGCCCCAATTCACAGCTGTCCCCAGAGGTCACTGCCTCCGGAGGGTAGGTGGACAATGTGAATGTGCAGAGACGTCCTTATAGGAGGACAGCAGCCGCGTGTGCAGCACACTGAATACCGCCCGCGTTCGGAGTGCTGTGGGCTCCAAGACACGGATGTCACACTTCCTGCACACACCCACGGATGTCAGCTGTGTGGATGGAAAGCGCAGGGTGGGAGCTTACTCTCTTCTACACCCTCATAAGTCAAGCCTGACTGACGTTTTTGCAAGACGAACTTTTGTCTACCTCATCTTTTGTCCTTTGCCTTTCCCTCAATGCCCAAGCCATTGCTCTCATGAAAAATGCTGGGTTTGCTTACAATAAATCCCCACACCACATTATTTTTTCATTAGTTTATTGCTTTTTAGATAAAATTCAGAAAACATTTGTTCTAAATGAATTAAGCCAATTTTCTCTTAGACATTCACTTAATGTGACCCTCACTTCTATGGAAGGTTGAGTTTTCTAACAATTGAAAAGAGACAGCCAAAAGCAAATAAAAGGCCATTAACAGTCCTGTGTAAGCCTCAGGTGATGTTTAATTTTACCATAACTTAAGCTTTATTGTTATTAAAGGGTTTTTTCTTAATATTTTGAAACTAAGATAGTCTTCATCTCTTTCAGGAAACCAAATTACCCTCTATCAAAACAAAATAAATGATCAAATGAAAGTAATTAAGATTTTATTAAAGAAATTTTAATAAACCAATTACTGTTCATGAATATGGATAATCTTAAGGAAAGGAACCATCTTATGCCTGAAATAAAAATAAACTGTCTTTAAATATATTTAGTATACATAATTAGATATTTAAATGTCTTCTCTACTAAATATACTGTCAAAATTGTATTTGAAATGGCAATAATTTTACACTGATAAAGGGGAGCTGTTAAATGCATATAGTTAAGGGAAAGATGCTATAAAGCAAGTTTATTGCAGATTACAATCTAGAAGAAATAAGCATACCTTTACCAGGCAAGTAAAACTTGGCTAGTAACCATCAGTGTAAATACTACATTTTGTCCCCTTCTTATAAGAATAACTGGGATGAATTGTTACCAAGGCTGAGTACTGCTAAAAGTCAGTGTGCTCCATTTTGTCCACAAGTTGAAATTTTAGTATTAGCTTAGCTAATTTAAGAATTACCAGGGAGTTAATATAGGAAAATTACCCACGAAGTAGTAGAGATAAGCGTTGTAATGCCAAACTGGTTAGTTTTTCACTGATACTAATTTTTCTCTACTAGCTGAAAATAGAATCTTTCAGATACAAGCTATCTAATCCTATGTAAGTAAATCACATTTTGATATTCTCATGTGGATAAGTTATTTGTAAAATTGCTTCTTGTATCTATTTTATTCTCTCAACTCATTACACCATTTTGTGAGCACTGTGATGCCTGTGTGCAGCCCTGTGCTGTTGGTCCATGAAGGACAGAGCGCAGTCATTCAGTCCGACTGTCCTTTGGCCGTCTGGCAGGCACCTCCTGGGCATCCGAGCAGATTCTGTACGCTGGGGACACTGTGAGCATCGTGCATGCTTGGGACTCTCAGGCAAGTGTCTGCTGTCCTTTCATGGCGGGGACTCTGCTGTGGAGAGGAACAGTGACACACGACAGAGATGACAAATATGAGATGTCAGTGAGGTCTGTGCTGAAAATTAAAGTAGGAGTTTCTGACAGCAAGCGCCTGGGAAGGTAGATTGGATTGGTCCAAATAAACTTCTCTGAGCTTACTACATTTGAAAGGAGACATGGATGTCTGGTGAGACCAGCCAGGCAATGGTCTGGGGAAGAGTGTTTCGGAGCAGAGGAGCAGCCAGCCCTGAGATGCCTGGCACAAGAGCTTGGGTATTCACGGAGAAGAAATCAGGTCACCATGACTGGGAGACAAAGGCCACAGTTGTGGCAGTGCATGCATTTGGGTCAGGGAGCTTTGTGTCCTGGGTTTTCTATTCTGCATCAAACAGAACCTGGCACATAGTGGGTCCTTTGCAGGTATGAGAGTATAAATGAACGACGGCAAGAATCTGGTTCAAGATGAACTTGGAGATTTAAAGGCACACTATCATGAATTTGTTTTTATTTTATAACAGCATTTTAAGGGAACGTGTATGCAACTGGGTAAGGGCTCCTTGGAGAGATCCACACCCAATTGCCCAGAACTTGTGAATGTCACCTTACACAGTGAGATTTAATAGGAATCTTGATGGTTTTGATTCAGCTAGGGGCCTGGCAATGGTGAGACTATGCTGAACTTTCTAGGGGAGCTCAATGTACTCACCAATTCCTGTGAGAGAGGCAGGAGGTGGAGAGTCAGTGAAGGCATGGGCCAGACGTGAATTCCATAAGCCGAGCAGAAAAGGAAGATGTCTCCTCTAGAGCCTCCCCAGCCACGGGGCAGCCATACCAGCCTGTGTCCTGGCTCCCACAGTGTAAGAAAATACACTTGTGCTCTTTAAGCCATCTAGTATTAGTTTGTTAGATTTCCTACAGAAAGCTCCAAGTCAGGAGTATTGAAAATTCAAGGAAGTGCTTATTAGCCTTTGAATAGGTTGTACATGTGATGAATGATACTTAGTTAAAAATTTAATACCTGTCATTGAGATTAAAGTGCATTTTGAATTTCAGTACAGACTTCAGTTCCTCCTTGTATGTGTTATGCTCTTGCAGTGGAATGTAGGGAGAGGGTCAGGGAGTTGGAAGGAACAAGAGAACAAAGGGATCTAGTTAATGACAGGAGCAACCAGGGCAAATGTTGCAGAAATTCAATTGGAAGAATTGTAATAAAGAGAAGGTAAAAGAAGGACAGAAAAATAAAAGAGATAAAGAGAAGAATTCAACTCCTCCACTTGAAAAGAGCATCAAGGAAGTTGTGGGTGTGCCTTACAACACCACAAAGGAAAGAGAAGAAGGAGTGAAAAGAAATTTGAACAAAGTGACATTTTCCATTTGATGCCTATACATATCCAGTTGCCTCTGCCAATCTCTTCTTTCATCTGTGTGTGTGTGTGTGTGTGTGTGTGTGTGTGTGTGTGTGTGTGTGTGTTTGCAGGAGGACACAAGTAGTGGCCTTCATAGCTGTTTCTGACTTCACTTCTTTGAGACAAGCCAACCTTTGTCTCCATTGCCCACAAGACTGTGGCTTCTACACTTAGTTTTGTCTTGGTCTAGGTCAGCTAAGCACAACTCAAGGTCCTGAGGCCTCCCTGGACCTAACTGCAGCACCCGTAGGAACCCTACTTCCTTCCACACACATTGCCAGCTCTTCACCCAGGTGATAAGTTATGAAGTGAAGACCGTGGCTCCAGAAAGCTCACATAATGCTATGGGTGGCATGTGTGCATTCAGCTGGCAGGCTGCAAGATGTGGGTCACAAACTGCGATAAATTCGTTGGGATGTGGTTCAGAGATGGGGCAGGATTGGAAGGTGGAAGGAACGTGAAATGGAAACCTTCTTTCAGTGCATGAATCTGAATTGGGCTGAACCAATTAATGAATCAGTAAGAAATGTGAGGAGATAGAGCAGCCAGTGAAGCAACAAGGGACCCACGCCTCTCCTATCCTCTCACTTCTCGTCAGATATTAGGTTAGCTCTTTTTAGTTTGTTGGGGCTCTTTCTTCCCCTACCTCTTTTCTGTTAGCAAGCAATCACAGTGACTTTATTATCACAGGATGGCCTCAGATTCTTTTATTCTCATTGTGTTCAAACAAAAATTTTCTTTTTTAGTGTGTAGTTATTTTTTTAGAAGAAGTGCATTTTATAGCAAAACAAATCATATATTAAGACATTCACTTACAAGCCTCAACACTGGTATGATAGTATTTCCAAATCTTCAAATGAGCATTTGGGAATGAAAACAATCCACATTTCATTGCAGTATATCTGCATGAAATGCTAGGTGAACTCACAAATGCTTTACAGTGATGTTAAAACATCCTCAAATACTGTGTAGACATAACCTTCTTTTTGATGTGCTTGTTAAAACTGAAAACTTAATTAGCTTGCTTTATAATATTTCATGACACTATCAATGAATGAAGGCAAACATTTCATATATGTATATATTTGTATATAATTCTAATGTAGTAAAACATTCCTTAATAGTTGAATAAATAGCTTCACTTTTAAATTTTCATAAAGGTAAATGCAACTGTTAACATTCTTAGCAATCAAAATTAGTCCACGTCATAGTATATTTTGATCAGCTCCCATACACCACTGAGTACTTTTGTGTGCTCAATTTAGGGTGCTAGTAACAATCTAAACATGTATGCAAAATTTGTATGAAATGATGTGTGATCTAAAGGAGCCACACAGCAGATTGTGTCGACTTCGCGGGCTGTTCAGTGTGTGCCTCAAGGTATCAACTTTGCCTCTGAGGACAAAGCAAACATAGAAATATGTGAACAAGCAGGCATTGCTGTGCTCCAAGAAGTTTATTTACAAAAATAGACCAGTTGGCCTCTTGTTTAAGAAGGATTGGTTCACACATACCAGGCACTGAAAAAATGTTCGCGTTCATTTTAATAAAACTCCTAGAAAATGTTGCTGCAGAAGAAGCTTTAAGAACACATGTGCACAGCTGTATTTGATGCTCACCTGCATAGTCACTTATTAGTTACTAATGGTCAGATTTATATTATTAGTCCAGTTGGTTAGTTCAACGTGTGCAATGCAAGGAGATAATAAAAAGATACCAAAACATTATGAAAACAGTTTGCAATGTATTAATTTATTGAATCTGTCCTGTTAATTTGCCTTGAAACTGTCTCATTGGTATTTGTACTTCAATAAGATAAAATAAATAAATAAAAAAGGGAAAAAATTCATAAAGAAGGGTGTCCTATGCATGCCGTTAAAACATAGGTGAAACAAAATTTTATTTGACTAAAATAAATTGAATAAAATAAGCTAAAGTCATTTTTCTAAGACACCTAGAATATGGCATTCCTAGTATCTTCAGTGGAGGTATCTGTTTAGTTTGAGGGAGCAGGAGAGCTTGCTTTCTTCATTTTTTTTCCACTTATGTATCTGGTATGGGTTCTCGCTGCGCAGCTCAGACTCGCAGCGATCCTCCTATGTTCAGCCTCCCCAGTCCTGGGATTACAGGTGTGCACCACTGTGGCTGGACTTGGTTGCCCACCCAGCATACTGCCAAGGTGGGGGGGGGAGGGGCTGGTGTGTCATGTGGGCCTGGTGATCAAACCTTGGCTCCTGTGCTTGCCAAAGCAGGCCCTTAGTCCACCAAGCTATCTCCCTGGCCCTGGGAAGCTTTCCTTAATAGAGCAACAGAACAAGTTTTTCTTTTTCTTTACTTTTATTTGTACCATTTGAAAAAATAGATTATTTTAACAGCATTGTAAGTGATATATGATATAGATACCATACTTGTGGCCTTTTATAGAGTTAATCTTATTTCAGAAAAACACATATTTAAAAACCTAACATGTTCTTTGTGCACAAGGTCATTGTACTTGCTCATACCCACATTAATGACTGCTGTGCTCCATCCATGGCAGGATGGCTTCCCTCCGCTTGCTTTGTCAGCATTTAAAGAACATTCCAAGGTCCTCAATGAGCAGCACTTTAGAGAGAAGATGGCAAAGCCATCCCAAGTGGCATATGTTTCAGTGGCTTTGGGAATCACTTGTCATGGGATGAGGTGCTGGGACTCCCACGTGACGGTGGCTGCTTACAGGTGAAAGTTCAGTGAATTAGGTAGAACCTGTGTGCATGCTTGGCTAAGCAGCAGCTCAACATCATCCCTGCTCTTACCTGGAATTTAGAACTTGGGTCTGTTTATATTGGCCATGGTTAGAAGCCTGGTAGGGGCCTGCAATCAGTCCGATCTCACAGCCTTCCTCCATGGGAAAGCGGAGATAGTCACACCCTATTTTCTCTGCTCACTGATCAAGTTTTCATGGGATGTTTTTCATGGTCTAAAATTAAAGGCAGGCTCTAGGACACATGCCCACACTCTCTTACTTCTCCGAGCAGTACTGTTAACTCCATCCACTAAGCCAAAGATTTTTGTGATGAGAACGATTGGCGGACACCCAACAGTTCTCCTTTTGTGTCTCTTGCAGGAGTCCTCTGGAACCTCTCGTCATGTGATGCACTCAAAATGCCAATCATCCAGGATGCCCTGGCAGTGTTGACCAACGCGGTGATTATCCCTCATTCGGGCTGGGAAAACTCCCCTCTGCAGGACGATCGGAAAATACAGCTGCATTCATCACAGGTGCTGCGCAATGCCACTGGGTGCCTAAGGTCAGTCCCTGGGCAGGGACCTCCCCTCCCTGTTTCCCCTGGCGTCTTCCGTGGTGGTAGATGGACAGTCTCCACAACTCTAAGTCCTGTGCTTTTAAGGAGCAGGCTGCCCTGCCAAGGAGAATGTTGATGAGGCAATGGAACCAGGAAGCTAACTAAAAGCATTTCTAATCACACACTGGAAGGGTATAATCATCTTCTACAGCAGTGTTAGACTTATTTAACATGATTTCTGAAGTTTAGGGCAAAATATAAGTGTTTTTGTTCCAACCTCAGATAAGTCACATTCCTAACTGCAAATAATAGCTCAGAGTAATGTGGCAGGCTCTCATTCACATAACCAGGCAGCCTATTTGCTCAGGAAGAGTCTGTAACAGATATGTGGGGGCTACAGTTAACTATCACCAGTAGCTGTTTTTATTGATTTTTTCCACCTACCCATAAGAATCTGTGGTTCTGGGCTGCTGAGATAGCTCAGCTGTCTAAGCACCTGCCTAGGCAACCACAGGGACCTGGGTTCAATCCCTGGTACCCCATGCCATGTCAGCCCTACCACGAGTGCACCAAGCCAGCCACAAAACCAGGCATGGTGGAGCAGGCCTGCAATCTCAGCACTGGGGAGACTGATGCAGGAGAATCACTATGAGTCTGAGCTGCATAACAAGACTCTGTGCCAAATACATATTTTTTAAAGTCTATAATTCTTAGAAATAGCTGTTTATTAATAAGGCTTCTTATGTTAATTTTTTTTAAATACTGAAAGTTGTAAATGTATGGTCATTCTCTCTTAATGCATTTTTACAACACTGAGATTCCAGAAATCTACTGGGTTTCTTAGAATGATACTTATTTTTCATTTAATTTTTATTCTTAGAGAAGAAGACAACAATCAACATAGCTGTAAACTTTAGAACCTGTGCCCCTGAGGATGGTGTATTTTGTCCCCAAGTTGGAAATCTCCCTGCTGAAATAAATAATGGGTTGGAGGCAAAATAGAGGTAGTTGAAAATACCTAGTCAAAGAAACTGCTTTAAATCCAAAAGGTACAGCACTACTTTATCTGGGATGACTCAAAGCTGCTATTTCTCCTGCAATTCATCATTTCCTAGGTATAAAACCCAGTCTGTGCTAAGGAGGAACAGAATCACCTTGGTGACATTAGTAATAATCATCTCATGAATATGCATAGCAGTGCTGTCAGCCTGCAGTCTTAAGAGGGCACCTGTGCTTGTGTGGAAGTGTGTGCTCAGAAAGAGATAAAGACTCGGGCCTCCCGAATGTCTGCACACATTCACCGGCAGGGGAGAAATCCTCTGACAATTAGGCTTTTTCTCCAGGTCACAAAATAATGAACTTTTGACATGATTTCTCTGGGTAGTCTCTATTATGAGCCAAATTTACAGTTCTCCAAAATACTCCATTGTGGCACCTATTTTATGAGTTCTAAAATTCCACCAGAAACCTCTTGCCTGGATGGAAGAAATATAACTCTTCCAGAGCTATAACTGTAGGCACTGC
Organism: Ctenomys sociabilis; assembly: GCA_004027165.1. NCBI lineage: Eukaryota > Metazoa > Chordata > Mammalia > Rodentia > Ctenomyidae > Ctenomys > Ctenomys sociabilis. Next base: position 27,547 of record PVKA01006640.1, on the reverse strand, counting down.
TTGCACTTCAAGCTTGCTTTTCTGATTTTAGTTATTTGAACTTATTGCAAGTAGCTTTTCCCTTCCCAGTATCCTTTACTTCCAAAATCTGTCATCTTTCCTGACAACATCTGTGGAAGCAGATGTCTGGGAATCAATTGTAACAGTATAGTCAGTAAAGACCTGGGTAGCTCTGCCAGCTGAATTTCTGTATGCCTAACGCAGTAGCATTACAATGCCTCTCTGGTGTTGGACTTTGAGGATGTAGGGCACTGCCATTGTGTGGCTACAGTCAGCATCATGGATGATCACGTGTCTTGGGTCTGCTTCTTGTAAGTCCACTGGCCGAGTTTGACATCTAGTGTGTGACCCAGGACAAGGTTATGTCAGAGCAGGATGCTGCCTATCGCTCTCTCACTGTTTACACAGAGGCTCCGTCGCCCTCGCTGCTTGCACTGTGACTAGAAGTAGCACATCATAGAGAGCAAGCAAGGAAGGAGGGTGTCTCCCTTGGAAAGGATCTCTGGTAGCCACATCAGGTATTCATAGCCAACATACACTAAGGATTAGTGATTTACTACATTGCTGAGTTTATCATATGAAAGACAAAGCAAAACTCATCAATTGCAGTGAAACTTCAATTTCTCCTCTAATTTATTAAGAATCTTCCTTTCATCAGAAAAACACATGGCTTCTCCTCTCTTGTGTGACTATATTTATGAATCTCTCCACATTAATGAACAGGCTGAAAGGGAGAAGAAGGAAATGACCCCAGGAAAGGTTAAAGTGAATTTGTTAAATGAAGACTAGGGGAAATAAAGTTTGGAGGAATTTTTATTTTCTTCATTTACCAAGAGAATGTGGGAAACACACCCAAATAACTACACATGTCTGTGTCTTGACAGAACATTTTGTATTTGGGTATGTGAATTTACTTTTTATTTCCCCAGCAACTCCTAGATATTAATAAAAGCAATTACTTCTTATGCTGCTTCTCCTTCCAGAAGTTTTATCTCATGAGCACTTGCTGAGCACCTGCTGTATGCAGGGGGGGTCCAGGGAGATGGAGATGGACCTTCGTAGAAGAAAGCAATCCTCACATAGTACAGGGGGAAAACTGGGAAGGGGTGATTAGCTCAGCTTGGTTCAGGTGAATTGGATGAAAACCAAATCAGCTTCAGTGATTAGATTCAGTACTGACCTTACAGAGAAATGTGATCAGTTCTCATTCTGTTTGGAACAGGAATCCTGGAAAAAAGTAAAGTTTATTAACCACAGTACAACTGTATATTGTTTTATTTTTCAAGCTTGTTAATGAGTGCATGTTTATGAAGTCCTAAAGGATCATCCTGACCTGAACCACACTAATTCTTGTCCACACTGCCCATGACACACGAAAGGAATACAAAGTTAGATCACATTCAGTCGGCAGTGTAGCTTGCTCTATGCAACCACATGACCAGCTGACACACGGGCACCATTCCGGTGAGCCTCAGCCCCTTTAGTTTGCTTCTTGGTGTTTCGTGAGTGGCATCCACACAGGCAGCACCCTTTTCAGCACCAGTTCTTTGTTTTTCCTCTTAGCATTTTTATTGCTGAGACACAACAAGGACACCCACATTTTTTAGGAGAGGTTTAGTTCACCTCACAGTTTCAGGGGACTCAGTCAATGGCTGGCTTATGGGAAGCGGGGACATCACAGAGGAAAGACCTGGGAGAGCCAGGATGCATGGTGCATGTTGTCAGGACAGCAGAGCAGAGGAGGACTGCCAGAGAGAAGGCAGCTGGGGACCAGACAGACCACTGGAGTCCTGCATGACTTTGCTAACCCCTGGTTAGCTTCCATGCCAGGAGGCTGACAGGTATGCTTAACCAACAAAGCGTCCCTTTCCTTCCCTCAGGAGCTTCTCTCTTAAAGCCTTTACTCTCCTTCTAATGTTCGTGCTCTGAAAATTCAGTCCCAAGACTGGCAGTGTGCAGAGGTGGCAGGTTCATTGAGGTGCAGCCCATTGGGGAGGGATTGTTGTGCTACCCGAGGTGCTGCAGCTAGTTCCCTTGAGACCCATTGCTGTAATAAAGGGGTATGTGGCCTCCGAGCCTCCCCAGCCTCCCTGTCCTGCTCTGGAGTCTCTTCCACGTGCACCATTATCATCGTTTTGCAGTGTGCCCTGAGGTCATCACAGGACCAAAAGAATGGGTGCATCCAATCATGGACAGTCAGTCTCCAGAACTGTGACTATCTCCCAGATGATAGTCCTGTCTTTATAAAGTAGCCACAAGGAGGCCTCTAGTTGCAGCAACAGAAAATGGACTCAGATAAGAGTCAAGTACAGAATGGTATATGTTAGGCACTTAGCGTAGCCTTAAATCTTCATTTAGATAGTTGAGGTTAGGAATAACACTTTTTTTTCTTTTTTTCAGAACCAGGGATTGAACTCAGGCCCTTGCACTTGCCTGGGAAGCGCTTATTCCACTGAGCCATCTCCCCGGCCCCTGGGATAACGCTTTTTTAAAAGACCAGGCTGTGCATAAAGGAGCATTGCACACAATCATGTTGACACAGCTTTTCCATTATGTAGATGCTTCCGTTCTTTGATGACGTTAAGACAAGTTGGCATTTTGGGCTAGTTCTATAGCTGTAGTTTCAGGAATATATAAAGAAAATAAAATATAATAATGTTCTTCTCCTAGGATAGTCTTTCCTAAACCCATGCAGTTCACCAACCAGCAGAAACACCGCATGGCATGTAAAGGTAACTGTAGATTACTCCCGGAACTCATCGCTCTAGGTGTTCATTCCTAGCAGCCTAGATCTTGCCTATATCACTTCTATTCAAGAAGCCAAGGACAAGCAAAGAATATCCTCTTCTGAAGACTGTCTCCTTTTCTTCTTTGTCGGAAAGAAAAATATAAATTTTAATGGTGAAAATCACTGCTTTTAAATGTCCAAAAGATCATCAGAGAGGAATCTAAGTGAGGGAGGAAAATAAGCTTGCACTGTGGTAAATGAAAGCTGAAAAGCTGGAATATCCTAGCTTTAGAGAGAGAAATGGAAAAGAAATACTCTTCACAGACTCTGTCCACGTCCTCATGCCTCCTGCTGGCTGGGGTATTGTCCAGTACTGATAACCGTTCCTACCCCGCCCAGAATCCGGAAGGGGCCCCCACCGTGGGGGCATCCCGGGGAGCAGGGACACTTCCCTCCTGCTTTCCCTTGCAAGGCAGCAAAGGTCTTCAGGGAAGAGTCACAGCATGTTGAGATAGCAAAAAAGGAAGCACCTGTGATACATAAAATGAAAATGCCCTTAGCCCCTTTCCATTTAAAATGCAGGAAGTGGAATTTTTCTCAAACAGATCTATTTGTTCCTCAAGTATCTATTGTTCATGGAAAGAGAAAGAAGGAAGGAAGGAAGGAAGGAAGGAAGGAAGGAAGGAAGGAAGGAAGGAAGGAAGGAAGGAAGGAAGGAAAGAAAAAGAAAGAAAAAACTTTTTTTTTTTTTTTTTTTTTGGCAGAACTCTTCAATTTTGTTAGAGGACCGAAGTGACTGTGGCTGGGTTATGGGATAGGACAGCAGGCATCAGAGCTGGAAGCGATCAGGACTAGGTCAGGGAGGGACACCTCCAGCCTTCCCATCCCCATCTGGATCACTTCCTGCCCTCCCTCTTTCCATCTGATTTGCTAGTTATCTCTGCTGCTCCCATTCTGCTGCATCCAGGCTTTAATGTTTAATAAAAGGCAGCTTAAAATGTGGCTCAAAATAAATGTGGCAAATGAAAGGCTTAGAACACAGATATGAGAGAGACTGTTTGCTCATCTTTCCTTCTGCATTTTCTAATGAAGTATTGCTCCAAGGAAACAACTTCCTGAGTTTAGACCTGGAAATAGACTACGTTTGTGTTCATGGTTGCTTTCTTGTGCAGTCAGTAGAATCAAATCCTCCTCTTCTCCCGGGGCTGATATAATCATTACCTGCATTGGAAAATGTGGACTGCTAGCAGAGAGCCTGTAACTGAGTGGCCAAGGCAGGCTGGGGCTATCTGCGATGGCCTGCAGCTGGGGTCAGTGTGGCAGGTGTGCGAAATAACCCTGACTCCTGTCCACTTCTAACCTGAGAATGCAACCTTATTTGGAAATAAGATGTTTGGAGACAGAATTAGTTAAGATCAGATCATGCTGGGTGGGAGATCCTCATTCCAAGGAATGGTGTGTTTACAAGAGAACATTCACACTGGGAGCTACACAGGGAGGAGCCCAGAAGACAGGAACAGTCTGATGGAATGCAGCAGCAAGCCCAGGAAAGTGCAGGGTATCTGCAAAGCACCAAAGCTAGCAACTTCGGTGGAAAAGGGGGTGGGCCCTTCTGAGATCCTTCCCAGGGGAGCGTGCTTTTGCTGATGCCTTTGTCTCAGAGTGCTAGGCTCCTCCATCACGAGCAGTCACATTTCTGTTAATGAACATGCAAATTTTGTGATGCTTGGTTCTGACAGCCCAGAAAATGTAAAGCCATCCCAATCAGCAGCAGAAATGGATCTGCAATGCCAGGAGCCATCTGAGGATGTGGTATGGGGAGAAAAAAAATAAGTAAATGGCTCAGAGAAGTTGCCTATGCCCCAAGAGTGCCACAGGGTAGGCAGGCAGGTGGACAAGGACCTGTTTGTCTGTGCCTCAGGCCACTCCCTGAAAAGCTCTGGTGCAGACGTTACCTGCAGCAGCACAGAGCTCTGCTGTCCCAGACGGGGTTGCCTCTGTTCAGGGAGGGTCTGTCAAGTCCCACCTCTAGACTGGAAGCCATTGAAGGGGTCTCTGCCATGTGAAAATCCACTCTCATTCCTGGGCATGTGTTCACTTTCCCTCCTGACTTAGAGCCACCTCTCACTGTGGGTTGGGTCTAGCTAATGCTGAGACAGCCAGGAGCCATTGTGGGCCCTTGCACAGGGAGCAGGAGATGAAAGAGGCATCCCTTCTGGGAGCTGACTCCTGAAGATTTCTGCAGCATGGATGCTCTCGGGGTCTACTGTGAAGCATGACTCTATTTCCTATTGAAAATATCACAAATCAGGGCCAGGCAGATAGCGCAGAGGATTAAAGTGCCTGCTTAGGCAGAGCAGAGTGCCCAGGGTTTGACACTCCTGGTCTGCCCTGCCAGCTGCACCCCCGGCGCATGCTAAGACTGTGATTGAGATTGAGCATGGTGGCACGAACCTGTAATCCCAGCTCTTGGGAAACTGAAAACAGGAGAATCACCACAAGTCTGATCTGTGTAGTGAGACCCTGGAGAGCTTGCACCAAATACAAAAAACAAATAAAATATCACAGATCAACACCCTACAGACCCCTGTTGTGGGTACTGACATCATTTCAGAATGAACGATAGGTAAAGCCTTCCGAGCACCCTTTTCCTCCTTTCACCACAACAGCTAGCTCAGTAACGCCAGCCTAATCTACATTCCCGCACAGCACCACCGTGTTCAGTCGAGGGTAGTTAGGACTTGACCTCCAGCTGAAATGTGTCAGAGGCTGGCTTTGCTAACTTCCCTGGCTCATATCCCAGTCCTTTGGAGTCATTTGTTTATTTTTATTATGCACTTCCCACTGTAGCATTTTGTCCTTAAGAATAACAATATGGAACCCTCATTTTTTCTGTCCATCTTTGTGTGTGCAAGAATATTGTTAAGCCTGTCAGAGATGCTGCATGAGTATAATTAAACCAAGACCCTCAATTAGTCATTTTAACCCATATAATGGATGAGCACTTGGTCCCACACTACCACTAATTCCAGGATGACCTTAAGAAAACCCCATCACAAAGTAATGCTAATGATAATCGCGCTCTGGCTGGAGCATGCCAAGGAGCTTTATTTCATCTGGCTTACTCTTATGTTAGCCACAGGTAAGAAGAGGGAAGATTGCTGTTTTTACATTAAACAGCACTCCGAAGGCAGTATTATTCATCTGTTCCAAAGAAAATGTTTTTGATGAGCTCTGGGCTGGCTAGCCCAGGATGTTGCCAGGTGGAGGATGCATGTCAGCCACTTAGAGTGCTTCTTTATACAAGGTCTCTGTGACACTGGGATCAAATCTAGGACCTTTGCACTGAACTACATCCTGGTCCTCTGTAGATTATTATTGTTGTTGTTGTTGTTGTTGTTGTTGTTATTGTTTTGACACAGACTCTTGCTAAGGAGTTAAGTTGCCCAAGTTGGGTTCAAACTCCTGACCTTCCTACCACAAGCTCCCAGAATGCTTGGATGACAGGTGTGCAGCTCCAGGCCCAGATCTTCTCCCAGGCCTTAGACTGTGTGGCTTTGAATGAGTAGCAAGACACCTGGCTTTCTCGGGCTATGACACAGCAGTGAAGGGCCTCTTCTAAGCAGAGGCCAAGGACCCAGTGGAAACAGGAGACAGGAGTCTTAGAACCTCATCTGTAGGAGCATTTTCTGCCCATCTCGCAGCTCCTTGGTGGCTAGGCTCGAAGCATCCTGAGTGCACCTAAACTTTAGGCCCAGTACCCTGGCCTGGTCAGTAGGAGAAGTGGTTATACTCACACCCATTTGTTCAGCTGCCCTTAAAACCATGGGCTGCATGGCTGCAGCCCAGGGGTCTCCTCAGCCACGTGAGGCTGCAGTCTGGAGTGCAGATCCCCACGGGTGGTTCTCCAAGTCTCCACTCTTCAACTCACTCGTCCCACTTCCTCTGTGCTTCTTCTTAAGGTCTCTCCAAGCACTGGTGTCCAAGTTTTCTTTATCACGTTAGGATATCAGATAAAGGTCACAGCTAAAATCCTCATTTCAGTTTTGTTGCCTCTGTAAAGACCTTTCTTTCCACCGCAACTACTTCCCAAGATATTCCAGGTTAGGACTTCAGAGTGTGAGTTTTAACAAGGCACAGTTTAGCCTGTACTAATAATACAGTGAGAGTTGACTTTCACTGTTCTCACTTTGGGCAATACTTTTGAATAAATTAAGACATTCTTTCAGCAAGATCATATTGACTAATATGAAGCATATTCCAAGCATATCCAATTCATTCTATGATATAAAGGAGAATTATACTTATTCCCTAAGAAAAGGTAATGGTAACATTCTTTCTGTATTTCCAAGTGGAGCTAATTTTAAAAATAGAGAGTTGAAAGTGTTCCACACCTAGACTGACAATTTTGTTCTCTTTCCTCCAAGAGTCACCCAGAGAACATCAAGGAATTTCCTGTCTGGCCATTTAAGAATCATAAAAGCAGTTAATGATGCCATTTGTGTGCCTAGTTTAAAGGCTTATACTCTGATGAAATCAATAGATTGATTTAATGGTAAAATAGAATTTCTTTGATATTTTCATGTTAAATTAATCTAATTTGATGAGTGAGGTGTGAAATGAACCTTGATCCATACTCGACTCCTACTTTGCCATGCTTTGTCTGTTGTCCCAGAGCAAACTCAACCTCAGTTTCCATCACTACACAGGGAATCCTTGGCTTAAGGTGCTTCAAGGGCTGAGGAAGAAAATCCAAAGCTGAGTCATGGTTTTTGCCAGTCCATCCCAAAGTCAGGAGTGCAAGCGAGATGTCCCCACATGGGGCATCCCCATCAAATATTGGACACTAGGGCCTGGCATTTGGTCTTAATGGTGAAGCCTTGGGCCTATAGAAGCTGTACAGCCACTAGGAAGAAATTTGCTTTGACTTAGCAACTTCTCAAAGTTGTTCTAGTGCTGTGTCTATAACATGTCAAGTGCAACTATTCTAAAAACCCAGTGAGGTTGGACTCTAGAAGATTCCATAGTGGAGGCTCAGATTACAAGTAACTCCCCGAGCCACACAGCAAGCAAGTGAATGAAAGATGCTGACCCCCACCACATTAGATAAAAACAGGGGCGCATGGCCACTTATGCTGAGAAAGACCCCCGGCTCAGTTCAGATCCTCTTAGAAGCAGATGCCAAGGCAGGATGAGCAATCCATGCAAGATATTTACTTAGGGACAACACAGAATGGGAAAAAAAAAAAAAATAACAGGAAGCCTGAAGCTGAGGGGTCACACAGTGATTCAGACCTAACCCAAGTGAATAAGAAAGGAAGAGAGGAAGTGGGAGGAAGAAAGGAAGGGAGGGAGGGAGAGTGGGCAGTGGACTGTGCTAGATTCTGACAATCAAGGAGGCTAGAGAGCTCCGGCCCCCGACTGTCCTGTCAGGGAGCCTGTGTCTTCTGGAGCGAGGCTGCCTACTTACAGTTACTGAGCTCAGTCACTGGCTGGGAGTAGATGCCAGAAGTCAAGCCTTGTCGTGAAGACAGACACAGTGGCCAGTGCCACCCCTACGGTTAGTCCTCAGCGAGGTGCATTTCCCTGGGTGATGCAGTAGCCAAAGCTGTCACCGGCACTTTCATTCTTTATGCACTAAGTTCCCAAGATACCATTCTGTAATCAGAAAGTTGCTTGGTGGAATCCAAGCAGGAGACCTGCATTCTACCAGCTTGCAAACCTTGCCTTCTGGTTGTGTTCCCTTGGGTCTCTGCCATGTGCTGGCCCCTGTGGAAGGTGCTGTGGCCATGCTGAAGACAAGACATGCTGTCCACAGAGTCTGGGGCTGAAAGCCTTGTGTGTTGTTGTTGGAAGATAGCTAGAGAGCCGGACACATTAGGTCCATGTCCCCTGGGCTGGACAACCGAGCGTGGATTTTCCTTAATTAGTACCTCAGGAGACAGTGTTCTGTTTCTATTTTATTTATTAGCACATGTTTGTTGCACAAATAATTACAGTCATCGTGGGGAGGGGGGTAACACAGTTACATAACACACCTTAATTCTTTTTGTCCCCTCTTGTCCCTGCCTTCCTCCTCCTGCCATCTTTCAGTCCTCTTCCCACTTGCAAGTTTCAGTCCTGTTTCCTATTCATCTGTCTTTAATTTTGCTTGCAAATTAGTTATACTTTGGGCTTGTCATATAAGAGGAACCACAAGAGAGAAACTTGTGTGTCTGATGTATTTCACTTCATATTAGTCTCAAGTGCATCAGTTTACCCACAAGTGACTCAAATGATCCTTCTTTATGGCAGAGTAGTGCTCCACTGTGTGTACATACCACATTTGCTTTATGCATCTGTCTGTTGATGGGCGACCGCCTCTTCTACTGCGCAGTTTTTCTTTACACATAAAAAAGCTTCTGCTTTTCACTGATTTATGGTTTATAACCTGTGTCCTTTAAACTTGTCTTCAGGAGTTTACACTTCCTTGTCATTTCTCTTAAGAAAAGCCTGAAAAAAATCTTTGTTTTTCAGTTCTGTCAGGGGACCTTTCTGCCCTGCAAAATGACTGACTGTATAAATGTGCAAAGTCTGCTGGCATTTGCATTCTGAGGAAAGTAATGGGGAATCATTCTACCCCAGACATGCTGTTTCCAAAAGCTATAAAAAGTAAGAGAAAATTTCATCTTAAGTATGAATAATTAATACGAGAGTACACCGTCTTAAACTTTCTATCACTCATCTATGCATTTCATCTTAATCATGAAAACTTACAAGCTATAACTAAAATCTATTTTAATTACATATTTAGTGCTATGAGTATAAATGTGAACTTTGTTTAAAAGCACAAGATTAAATTTTATCTTTTCAGTATACTCATTTTTCCTATTAGAATATAAATACTCAGATCTTTCTTATTAATATGAACAAATTAGTATCTCTTTAAAAAGATTCAGTGAATGGCCAATCAGATAGCTCAGCAGACTGAAGCGCCTGCTTAGGCAGGCACAGGGACAGGAATTCAATCCCCAGCGTGCAGTGCCAGCCCCGCACCCAGGGCACACTGAGAGGGCGATTGAGACTGGGGATGGTGGTGCACATCTGTAATCCCAGTGCTTGGGAGGCTGAAAACAGGAGGATCACTACAAGTCTGGTCTGTGTAGTGAGGCCCTACGAACCTTGTACTAAATACACTTAAGAAAAATTGAGTGAAAAAGTATAATTGATTCCCAAGTAGCATACCATCGTGCCTAGGATTTATTCTCACAAAACACTGATGTACAGAGAATTAACTCCCTGTTAAAAATCTGGTTCTTTCTTAAAGTTCTTTATATTAAAAATAAGAGTTTTCTTCCCAGTGCCTCTCATACCATATTACACTACATAAAAAGCAGCGTCCCAGGGGAAGAGAAACAAGCCTAATAGCTATAAATTGGAGAAGAAAGTTTACCAAACAGTTTCATGTATAGTTTGCATCTTAGCCTCTCCTGTATTTTAGTAGATCTATTTTCATGCCATTTTCTGTTCTCTTTTCAAAGTGCTATTATTCCAAAGTAACTGTAGCTGACATTTTTGAGGGCCAGGCTGGGGCCAAAACAACCAAGGAGTGAAGCATAATTTACAGAGGAGCAGAGCACAAGACGAGCAGATCCCCTTTTCCTTCTCATTAGCATCCAATGAATAGCTCCAAGCTGCAGGTGTGATTACCCCTGGAGAAGAGAAACACTGCTAGAGCCAGCCACAGAGACACCCAAAGGGCACCAGTTCAGAGAAAGGCCTCTGACCTGTGAATGCACAGTGGAGAGCTAGACGCTCACATCTGCACTGCTGTGTGGCTGTGTCCTGATTCTGTGGACCCCATGCCCTTTTTCTTGATTCTAAAGGCGTCTGAGTTAACCAAGAATATTGGAAGCAAATCTCCACAGTTCCCGGGGATGAAGGAGTACAATCCCTAGTGCCGTTCTGTTGTCCTGGGTTGAGGGGCTTTCCCTTGGTACTAGAGGGCACATAAAGAGGTCTCCTGGTGATATTAGGGTGCTTAATGGGTAGCTGTCAGCAGAGGCTGACAAGGAAGGTGGTAACCCATGCTTCTTCCTCATCCTCCAAAGCTGTGAGGTGTGGGTCTTTGAACATGGGTTGTTGAAGGTAGACAGGGAGTCATGGGCAACAGAGCTGCACTTGCAGGGAGGCCAGGAAATCAGAGTGGGCTTACCTGGGTGGCGCTGCTGAGCCCCTGACAGCATTTCATGAAGGAATCGTCTGCATGTCACAGAGTTGTTCCTTCTGGAAAGTGCACTGGAAAGCTCCAAAAAGCAAAAGTCATTATTCTTTAACTGTATGAGAAGGTTCCTGATTCCTGCCAATAGAAGCTTCGGGAAGTGCTAATTAAAAAGTTGTCCTAAAGTAGAGAAGAGCCACAGGGTGGACAGCCCTGTCCAGGAGTCACTGTCATTTTGCATGTTCTTGCCTCCAGAAGATTTCATCAAAGCAGCACCATTTAATCGTAATGTGTGCGCACGAGTCGGCAGTCTTCACCACTGGACTGTCAGGACGCTGTGCCTTTCTGCCTGTATCATGAATTCATTTTCCAGTTCTTCAGTCTGCTAAGTAAAAGGACAGGCATGCCAGGACTTCAGATTAACCCCATGTGCTTTGCTATCATGCCGCAGAGGGACAAATACATCATTATTCCCCCATTAACAAGCTCTAAACCAGCAAGGAAGATGCGATGCCTTTGATGCAATGACTGTAACTAATCAATCCTACAACTAATTATGTTTCTCTTAAGGTAACTTACTACTGTGTTAGCGCAAAGATTCTGTGGGAGAATGGCAATACCCAGGAAGAGGAAAGCTGATGAATCGTTGCCTCTAATTCTTTCTAACAGTCCTATCTGGATGTTCACACTGATGCCACTGTTTTTCCCAGGGTTGCATCCTACCTGACCTTATTTTGGACCAACAATGTAATTGCTAATTGCAGGCTAATTTATATGAACAAATGAGAGCTCTGCCAAATGAAAGCGCTGCTTCCAGGGTTGGAGTGTAAGGCTCCCTCTCTTGCACAAGTTTGGGTCAGGTATCTGGAGTAAGTGGTGCTTACTGCCAAAGATAATTATTTCAAGTAGGAAAAAGCATCCTGTCCTTTTCAGGCCTGCCAGGGGGTGTGGCACGAGGCCTGTCGGTGCTGAAGAGAAGAGGCTGGCTTTAGTCCTTGCTCAGAATCCAGTGGGGCCTGAAGGGCACCCCTCCCTAGTGTGAATGAATGCATCGCTTCTGTTCTACTCTCTCCAGAACAGAAAGGAACGGTACTTATTCCTCCTCTGCAGGGAATGCTGTCATCCTCGCTAGCAAACATTATTAAATGGCATTCGTCCTTGACCTCTGTCGCTTCTTTACAGCTGAAATAGATTAAGAGACCAATGCTTTCCAGAGCAGAATGTCCCCAGCCAGACCTTCAGTGAGAGACTCACAAAGCACCTGGTGCAGGAGTCGATTAAGATTTTCGAGGGTTTGGTCTTCTTAGAGGGAGATCATCAAGAAAGAATAGTCTCTCAAGTACCCAGCCAGGATGGTCCTCAACTCAGATGGAGAACTCTGAAAGAGAGCTCTGAAAGGCGAGTCCTCTGTGCACCTCCCACAGGGTCCTGAAGGACAGTGGCTCTGAGTGCCAGTGCCTGGTACCCACATGACCACTGAGGCCAGGCTGCTATTGGAAAAAGGGTCCTCCTGTCTCTCCTCTTTCAGGCTTTCTTGTCTTTCTTTGGAAACTTACTGAATTAGGAAGACTTTAATTCAGGAAAATTCAAGGGTCAAAAAGCACAAGAAACCACAGATATTGGGTTCACCTGGTCTGCAAGTGAGTCTTTCTGGCCCCAAAACCTGACTTGATACCCAGTATTTGTGGCACCATCCTCTGCCTCCTGGGTATTTCCTTCCCTTCACTTTTTTTCTCTTTCGTTTACCAAAAAAAGTCATGGACAGTTCACTTAACAACAGCTATTTTAAAAAGAACACAATGACACTTAATACCACTTCTGTTTAGCTTCAAGAGATTTCTCTCTCCCCTGAAGGACACCCTCATTCCCTGTAAACATCTAAATCTGTTCTCTTTCACCAGCCCCCGGCAGTCACCCACTATACTCAGTCTCTGAAGCTTTACCTGCTTTACAAACCTCACAAAGTAGGAGCTCTTGGACTGGCTTCTATCACTCAGCACAGCGCATCCATGACTTACCCAGGTTGTGGTGTGGGTCAGTGTTTCACTCCTTTTTATGCTGACTGATCACACAGACAACACCATCCATCCTCTGAGGGACATTGGTTGGTGTGCACCCTGGGCTGCAGTGAATGAATAATGTCATTATTGATATGTGTGTGCAGGTATTTGTTGCCATGCCTGTGCTTGGGTCTTTCAGGGAAATGCCTAGGAGCAGAACTGCTGGGCCATGTGTAATTCTATGGTTAGCTTTTGAAGAATTGCCAAGCTCCTTTCTACATTTTTTTAGCTGTGTCTGCTTCCACTACACTTTCTGCTCTGGGCCACCCAATTTTCACATTCCCTCCTTTGTTCTTCCATTCCAGAGAAGGTTTTGCCCCCTGAAATGAGTGGATTATTGTGGCCAGTTGTCTCTGTATAACCCTCCATGGGTCAAGAGGTAAAAGGCTTGGTCTGGCGATGTGGACAGAGTTAGCCCAGTCCGCCAGGTTAGTATCACCCAGAGACCTGCACCCTCCCACACTGTGTGTGTAAAAGTTGCCTCATTGCTCTTGCTGTGCACACTGAGGTCTGCTTCACTGTCTTCTCATGGGACTCCCAACATGCAGAAAACCTTCTTGCCTCTACCATCCATCTTCTCATGAATGACTTATTCTTGGAGGCCTTCCTTGACATTTTCCTCCCATATCATTTGGGGCTTCTCTGATGCCTTTTCAAGCACTCTGAAGTTTGGATCAATTTCTTCTTATGATGTGGAATTTTGCTTTTACTTGTGTGCTTGTGTGCTGGATCTTAGACACTCTGTAAGCTACACTTTGAAGTATGTGAAGAAATTGTTTTTTATCATTTTCAATTCCCCTTTCCTAGAACACCTGGAATGTGAATGAATGAATGAACAAATGAATGAATGAATGAACGAACAAAAGGATGAATGAATGATTGCATGAATGAATAGGTGATGAATGAAAAACTGCATTCATGAATGAATGAATGTGTGATCAATCAATAAATGAATGAATCCATGAATAGCCCTTCTCTTACTGCTGTGCTCCCTGCCCAATAGCTATCCTTTCTAATAATCACTGCAACTAGGAATCTTGTACCTCTCCTGGTTGCAATAAACTCTCACTTGTATAACTACCACTATGGATATGAGATTTTTTTCACCTAACTACTTCTTTTCCAATATGGGTTTCTTTTGATGTCTCTGTTTAATTAAACCACTGTATCTGTTAATTCTGTCAAATAACCATCTTTTCTTTTAGACATTGTTACCAGTTAGTTTGGGCATTTTGTCCCTGTATGTGCTCATATTGCTTAGTTTTTGTGATCCTGGATTCTTCCACTTGCAAGTAGTCTTATGAGCAGGCAGTTTAAAACTCAATAGATAACAACATTAGAAAGCTTTAAGGACAAAATAACTCTTTGATGGCTCTGATCACCCCTTAGCCCTCAGGGCTACTTTCTAAATGATATAATACGTTTTTCTCCAGTTTCAAATAAGGAACTTAGTAGTTTAGCAGCTTATAGAGAACTGTACATCAAGATTTCAAATAGGGTCTTCCATATGTAGACCGAATGTTGCTCTTACTTGCAGCCAGTTCATCAGCACTTATCAGTACAGCAATCCCCCCCTCACTTAAATAATTAGGACAGACATAGTGTAATGTTAGGACAGGCACAGCCTCCTGCTCAGCTAAATGCATATCAGCAGCTTCATAAATGCATGGTGTATCTTATTCCACATAAACATATATTGAATTTCTACTACATGCGCAGAGCTCTGCAAGCTACCATAGAGACAAAGATGAGTGAGACTCGAAACTTCTGTTCTAAAAGAATAGAAGGAAATGTGACCCGTGGTGCATAATGAATATATGAATTGCATGAGAGAAAAACAAAGGCCCATGCAGAGCAGTGGGGAGGCAGGGAAGGCCTCTGAGTGAGGGGTCCAGGAATTACTCCTGTAGAACTCTATGGCTGAGGGAGAATGTAGAGAAAAGGGGAAGAAAAAAGAGGGCACAAAGGACCCACAAACAGGAGGAGCACAGTGCACATTTGGGGCTGGGCAGGAAGTTTATTGTGGGGCAGAGTCTACTGGAAGGGGACTGTTAACACAGTATCACGAGGGAAGGTGATCCAGTGGACATCTCCTTATCTTAGCGCAGCCGTGGGAGCTTGATTAGTGGGAAGAGACACGATGTTCCTCACGCTGCAGAAAGGACACTGTGCCCATACAATGCTTGCAGAGGTGGAGGAGGGACAAGGAGACTGTGGAGCTCGCAGGGGCATCCAGGACAGCACTGGCCCCCATTCCTGTTTGTGGGCTATGTCCTAGATGTCACAATAAGAACTTTGAGATGGATGCAGTGTTGATGCAAAAAGTCTTTAGAACGAGAAACACACTAACTGTGTGACAGTAGTCACAGAAGTAGCCTCTCTGGGTATCAGTTTCTCTATCTGTAAATAGGAATGGGCTGAATAACCTGGAACCCAGGTAAGGGTCAGGAAAAGTAGGCAAGGGAGGATGAACTTTGCAAAGCTGGACTCCGCCTTGGCTTCAAATTTTGATATGTTCCTTATGGATTTTTCGCATTGATTTGGATAAAAAGTCATTACACTAAAATAGCACAACATTATTTAGCACAAGTATATGAATGTACTTAACACTGCTAAACTATGCATTTAAAAATGGTTATGATGCTAAATTGCATACGTTTTGCCACAATTCTAAAATGCATGTATTTTTCATAATTACTAAGATTAATTATCATCCTCTTAAATTTTACACTCAGAAGAGAAAGTCACTGGCCTTGTCCAAGTCCAGAACCTTGGTGCAAACAAGCGCCCGCACACACACACACACACACACACCATTTGGCTCAATGCATCTTACCAACAGCAAACTCCTTTTAACAAATGGATGCTGGTTCTTCATGCTAAAATAGCCACTAGGCTGTTATAGTGAAAGTTTTAGGAGGTGCAGGGAATGCTCAAGGAATAACTGAGGACTGAGCTTTGGATCTTCCTCTTCCCCTTGGGCATGAAATCTTAAACACATCTCTTTCCTTGGAAAATTTATTAGCAATAGGCTTTAGGTGCCTGAGTGAAACCACCAGTTTGTTACCTGGATCACAGGAAGCCCTTCCTTTTGGAAAGAGGCAATCCTAGCTTCTTCTCACCAACTCAAATGACTCCTGGTATCCCTAAAACCTCCTCCATACTGTTTCTTCAGACCAAAGGGAAAACCAAGGTCTCCATAGCTCTTATGCAGGCTATAGTAGCCTTCACCCTGATTCACTCTACCCTTCTGCGGGCCATAGGGACACCAGAATGCTCTGCAAAAGAACTAACAACCATGAGTCCAAATAGGGGAAATCAGGCTTCTATCTGGCAGCACAGATTTCAAGCAGAGGCAGTGGGAGCTCTAGAAGCTTCCAGAACCTTCATGGACATTCTGGAACCTTTACTGCCCCACTGATGCCTCAGTGTATGGGTACATTAGGATTTTCTGATCCAGTGTAATGGAAACAACTTTTCTTAAATTCAGGACCAATTGAAAACAAAGGCAAAGAAAGCAGACAGGTGACAGGATGTAGTCTGTTTCTTGTTGTGAATGCTGAGTACACATCATGGCCTCCCAACTGGAGCCAAAGACAAGTTGAGGATTTGCTGGTAAAACCCCTTGCCAGTGTAGACCTGGGGGCTGCCCTCTGAGAAAGACAGGATTTGAAGATTTTGCAACTCCCCCTCCATGTCACTGACTCAACAGTCCCCAGAGGGACTTTTGATAGGGGAGCTTCACCCAGTGTGAGAGCTCAGCAAGAGGGGGGCACAGCTCCATCACCCACCAGTTCATTTCCACCCAGTGGTTCACTGTCACTAGTGAGAGCTGTGCAGGGTTATATTACACTGCTTTCCACCTAGGAGTCCTGACAACCATTACTACAGAACGTGATCTTATTTGGAAAGAGGATCATTGCTGATATAAAGTGTAGATGAGGCTGTTAACAGAAATTTCAATTTTAGATCAACACAGCCATGGTCATTCTAAAAAAGGGGAAGTTCGGATACAAAGGCCCAGACACAGGGAAGGCTCCACGTAAAGATGAAGAGACATACCAGGTTGATGTTTCTGCAGGCCAAGGGATACCAAAGATTCTAAACAGGGCAACAAGTCTGAGGAGACAGGAATACGACAGATTTTTCCTGCACAGGTGCTCAGAACCCTGCAGACAGACACTTTAGTCTTGAACTCGTAGCATTCAAAACTATTCAACAGTGGGTCTCTTCAGGGCCATCCAGTTTTTGGAAATTTGTTATAGGAGTTCCAGGAAACTGAGAGAAACTACGTAGGAGAGGAGAGGATGTACTAGACATTGCACAGAAAAGAGAAGAGAGGCGAAGATGCTCATGTCAGCCAAAAGGCATCAAGACCTTAGCTGACTTGATAGAGCAGCCTCTGTGCTGCCCGTGAAGCATTTCACCTCTGTGTTCTCATGTTCTCTCTGCTAGTATCAACCCCCAACCAAGTGCTCAGACATGTGTGTTCCAGTAAGTGTAAGTCAAGGGGAAAAGTGGGGGGAGGGCCCCTATGGGTCTGTGTATGATAGCTGGCCCCACCTGACTTTCCCAAAACATATTGCAGATGGAGAAACGAAGAATCCAAGAGGCTTAAGGTGTTTTCTAAGGTCAGGCAGATAATTAAAGTCAAAAGGAGACACCAAAGTCAATCCACTACCCCAGCCCATGTGGTGGGGCATAAAACCCCTGCCTTCTTCGCAGAAGCAAACTGCTCCTTCTCCTTCCCTGCAAGGCCTGGGTGTATTCCTGATCCTCTTTCTGTTCATCTCCCTCCTGGCTGCTCAAGGCTGCTCATCCACTCCCCACTGCACTCTTGCAGCGTGCTGGAGATAAGAACGTTATCTCACCTGTTTCTGATTTCCCTATGGACTACAGTAAGGCAGGAGCAGGCAGCATGGTCACACTCTATAGCTGGCTTTTGATTGTATTCCCTTTCTAGGGTACAGGACATGCATATGGCCTCCTTTCATCCTTCTTTCTCGTTTTCACTCTTCCCAGTTATCATCTGTCTGAGAGACAAAGCAGTCAATCACGAGCACCTATGTGTCTTTGTTCACAGGCTCAGATTGGCCGTGGATGAAGATACAGGTTCTTGCTGCCACAAGGGTTCCTGAATGCAGACACAGCTGGCCCTGGGCACCTAGTTGGCTCTTCTTACCCCTAATAGCTGTTTTCTCATGGTGTCTCCTTACATGACCTCCCACTTGCCTTCTTGCATCTTCAAACTCAGACTACTCAAAAGCAGTCTTTGTTAGACCTCCAACTGTCCTTAGAAAGATTAAACATCCCCCAAGTATGTTTACCAAAGTTGGCTTCCAAAGAGTGGAGCATCTAGTTTAGCTCTTTTGTTCAACCAGAACCCTCTGGAGAGAACACCAGGCATTTAGGAAAGAGGTGAAGTCAATCACATTAGCATGCAATTACCAGTAATTACCCTGACCTTTTCCATTATTGCATCCACTGACACTTTACAAAATGAAAAAATAACAGTCTTGTGTGTATGTGGTCTAAAAGCAACTGAACCAAACAAAAGGGATCCAAAGAGGCTTTTGTCCCTCACCTGCTCACCTCAGAGGCAAACTAGTTAACTGTACTCTGTGCATATTTCCAGGATGTATGTGCATGTGTGGGTCTGTGCTTTGTTTTCTTGTTTTGGTAAATCCAATATAAAAGTTCAAAGTTTCTCTCCCGCACTATATGCAGGAGCATTTTCCTGTCCATTTCTGAGCTCATGGCAGAGACTTTCCCAGCCTTTCTTCACATGGCGTGTTACTACTTGTTTTGTGGCTGAGAATGAACACATTTATGTTCTCTGGTTCCTTCCTCCCATGGGAGTTTGGAATCACACGGGAATAATGGAAGTGTTGGCAAAGACCATTCAATTCTTAGTTCTGCAGAATCATTACTAGGTTTATAAGTAGCTTTGAACTTTATTAGCACATGCAAAGTTAGGAGACAACTGTAGCTTGTGGTTTGTGAAAACAGACTATAATCAAGTAACATTGCATTTGAACTAATCAATAGAAGACAAATAAATAGACCAAGTCATGTTTTTACAATTTTTTTTTTTTTCTTTTGAAAGAAGACAAATAACTCAGTGGATTAAAGTACCTGCTTAGGCAGATACAGCAGCCAGGGTTCAACCCCTGGCCTGCCATTCCAGTCCTGCCCCCAGGGCATGCTGAGACAGGGATTGAGACTGGGTGTGGAGTCACACACCTGTAATCCCAGCACTTGGGAGGCTGAATGCAGGTGGATCACAATGAGTCTGATCTGGTATTGAGACCATGCAGAATACAGAAAAAGGAAGGATAAAGAAAGAAGAATAAGGAGGAGGAGGAGGAGGGAAGGATGAGAGGGAGGGAGGGAGGGAGAGAGGGAGGGAGGGAGGGAGGGAGGAGAAGAAAGGAAGAAAAGCCTAGGAATACAGCTTCCTTCCTGAAGAGCAGGGTAGTATCATGAAGACAGTCCTGTGAACAAACACATCTCCTGGTCCTGTCAATTTCCCTAGAAATAGGCAGGGAATGTTCCTGTGTTACACACAAATAGTAAATGAAGACTATATAGTATTACTCAGTACATTGTCAGGACTAACCCTGTTCTCGGACATAGAAGGACATAAAAAGTGGAGCAGTTCCTAACATCTGTGAAGTCTGTATATTATTCATAGGTTTATTTTCCCAAAATGTCAGGCCTTCCTGCACACGACCAGGTGCAAACATCTCTCCCCTTTTTTATCCCTCCCCTTCTTTACTCATCTCCCAAGTAGACACAACTTCTTGACTAAGCTGGTATGAAAAAAACAGGTCTGGGCACTTTGCACAGCCAAGTTAATAAGCTCCTGTATTTAGAACACCATGTCACTAACAGAACTGAGACAGATTTTATTAATAAGTACGAGATAATGAGTGGAGTATTGTGTCTCTTGGATTCTGTCATCCAACCCTTCCAGATGAATGTGAGATAAGCATACTGTTTCTTGGATTTGTTCAGAGAGGCACTGGAAAGTCTTCAATTCAACAGGCATTTGTCAAGTGCCTACTGTGTGCCAGCACCTTGCTCACTGCTGGTGGCCTGGCTGGCAGGAAAGGAACTTTCTGCGGTTTTACAGATCTGTATGAAGAAGCAAGTGGCATGAGAATAGTGAAGAGTGATCTTGAATGAGCATAAACAGAAGGGATTTTACCAGCCATGGGAGGAGAGAGGGCTGTGTTCCGGATTTGTGGTATGGACACTGCTTCTGCCTTGGAATGAAAGGGAAGTTGATGGAGAACAGGACTTGTGCTCTGCCAAAAGGACCAGGACACGCAAGGAGCAGGAGGTGGGCCTGGCTGGGCAGAGGCTGTGGGGGTGATTCTGTACTGATCAAGTGGAGCTGGCTGACTGACTAGTTGCACATGAAAAAGAAAAGTGTCACAGATGAGTTAAGCATTGACGTTTTTGTTTGACAACATAACCAGGAAAGAAAACCTCATATCAAGTTCTGGACAACACCACTGCCCTTTTTTCCCATGGCATTTTTTTTTCCTTCTTTTTTTTTTTTTTTTTGTTTTTTTGTTTTGTTTTGTGGCCAGCTCAGCCCTCGCTGGGGTGGGGCTGGTGTAGCATGTGGTGCCAGGGATCCAACCACAGTCCCTGTGCTTGCCTAAGCTAGCCTAATTAGGCACTTCTGACTACTAAACTATCTCATCAACTCTATTTTTTTGTATAAAACCTCTGGCTTTGTTATCTTTCCTGCTCTTACCTCTCTTGCTTTATAGCCACCCATGTATTTTGTGACAGTTTATGATTCTACTCTTTTCATTCATTCTCTATTCAATGCGAGTTTAACTCAGGGTCTCTGTGGTAAAAGAAATTCAGGACAACTGCAACAACAACAAAATGAAAAACTAAAAGCTCAGCTGTCTTCCTGCATTCTGCTGTGACAAAACACATTTAGAAGCAAAAATCTATTGCTCACAGTTCTGGAAGAGGGAAAGCCCAAGATGAAGGTATTATCAGGCTCCGTGTCTGTCTGGTGAGGGCTCCCAGCCTGCTTCTGTGTGGTCATCTTTCTGCTTCCCTGTGTGGAAGAAGGGACAAGTGGGATCCCTTAAGCCTTTTATACAGTCATGAATTCCTGTCCTGAGAGCTTCTCCCTCAAACTAGACCCAAGGCCTCACTTCTTAAAACTGTCACCCTGGAGGTGACATGGACTTTTAGGAACTCGAACATGCAGGCCTTAGCATTAGCCAAATCCAAATTAGAGGTCAGTGTCTCCGCTGTCCCATGATACTGAGCAGCTGGAGAGCAGGGGTACCATGGTGGCTGGCTTGCTTGTAACTGTAAGGAGCCCACAGTCTGCTAGACTTATCACAGGGGTGCAGCTAGGGCTGACAAGGAGTGTCAGTGACAGGTCTGGTATCTTTAAGGTGTATCCACGGAGAACAAAAGGCAGGGAACCATTGTTCTAAGACAGTAGCAACTCTACAGTTCTTGGAGTTGGAGTAACCTTGACACTGTATATTTAAGTTTAGCACATTATGTAAAGATATGATTTTTGTCATTAAAATTAAACTAGCACAATGTGTTTCCTGAGGATTGTTAGCAAATTACTGCATTAAATGAAGTCTTTTGATCCTAAATCTGCTGGTCTGATAGCTAATAGCATTTGTATGACGGGTAACTATTCTCTCCCTGTGCCCGTTTTCTACAAAAATTGATTTTGCTGCCCTTTTTGTGACTTCTTTTTCTTTGTCCGTCGGCAGACCTCTGAACCCTTTCCATTTTCACACATGTAAGAGGTTGCAAAGGCAACTATACTGAGATAAGATGAGCTTTAGAAAAGTCTTAGGTTTGCAGTTTCTGTTTACTAGATGATGTCTAGAACGTGTTGGTGGCTTGATAGCTTTCCCCTGAGCTCATTTAATAGAGTATGTGGTGGAGCTCTAAGAACCATGATTTGCAAAGAATGGTGAGAACGTAACATCCTAGGTGGATGGTGGAGCTTTCTAGGTATTTGTTTGCTAGCTATTCTCAAGGTGGTCATGAGCCTGATTAAGTGTACATTTTTCAATGAAATCATAATCTTACTCAAAATTAAAAAGATGACACAAAGTGCTGCAGAACATAAAAGGCCCTCTGGCCATAGCGCTTGTTTAGTGCAGCTGTCAAAGACAATGCAGCTCACCTCCAGGGGCCATCCTGTGACCTGCTTTTCACTCTGCCCTATGGCTCCTCAGAGTGTCACTGCCATTTTGACCTTTCTATCCAGCTATCCAATTCTTGGAGTTTTGAAGCACTGCTCCCTTCACAACTGCAGCAATAAAAGGAAATTGTACACCCAGCAGTGTCATTATGCTCCACTCACATTGAGTGCAAGCCATCTGGTGGCAGTAAACGCAGCAAAGTCACTCCTAGATGGTAGCTGGAGTTGGTGAAAAAGTTATTTAGATTACCATGTTTGCATCAAGAGGCATCTAAAAGTCCTAATGGCTATATCTCATTTCGTTCTTCAGAGCATCTATCTAATTTTTTTAAAACACCAACACAGAAATGTTCAAATGATCGATTATTAAAAATAACTGTGTTGAGCTTTGTGTCTGTACTGAGTGTGGTAGTTTTCCATTGCTGTCATAACAAATCACCACCAACTTAATGGCCTAGAACAATACAAGTTTATTGCTTCTGAGCTCTGTACAGGAGAAGTCCATGAGGCTCAGTTACTTTCTCTGCTTGGAGTCATTCAAGTCTGAAATCAGGCTGTTGGCCCTCAGGCTCTTACTGGGAAATTCTGAGAAGATCCTATTCCAAGTGTATTCGAGCATTGGGCAAACTCACTTCCCTGCTGACATAGATGGAGGGCCCCGTTTCCTTGCTGGATGGTGGCCAGGAGCTGTTTGAGGATTCTGGAAGCCACCATATTTTCTGGTCAGGACTCCTCCCTCATTCTACAGCACCATCATGGCAGCCCTCCTCCTTCCTGGTCCTCCTCAGCCACGTGTTTCTGCCATCCTCCTCTGCTCTTAAGGGACTCTTTGACTACATTTCAGGCCCACCAGGATAATGCAAGATCCCTTCCATATCTTCAAGTCAGCTGATTAGTAACCCTAGTTCCATCTGCAAAGGCCCTCACAGCAGTAGCTGCCTTCATATCTGACTCAACTGGGCAGTGGGTAGGAAACTTGGAGGGACACCCTTAAATTCTCACCTGCAAAATGAAGAACAAAAGGGCAGACCCACTCTACGGTTGCTATGGTATCTTTGATTTTAAAACATAAAAATGTCAAGCAGCTGGTACTGGCTTCCCCAGCACTATTCCTACCTATCAATTCCCTGCCATGCATAAACCAGAAAGATTTTATGGTTACTATTACTTATAAGATCACTCCTGCTCTCTTATAGTGAGGCTTTCAGAAATTCTCACGTTTATTTCAATAATTAAGATCAAACTAGATTCTCCTCTCTGTTAGAAGAGAAGGCCAAGCAATCTTAGTTTTACTGTTTTCTCTCTATTTGTCTTTTAGAAGCAACACAGGTATAATCTGATAGTTTTTCTTCCTTTCTGCTCTTCATCATTTTCATACTAGATGCTTTTAGTTTCAAACAAAGAGTGGGTTATAGACATTCCCTACTCTTCTAACCAATTATTGACCAAAATTTTGATTTGTTTGTAAAGTACAGTATTCTCCTTGCTGGAACTACACAATTATCTCTGGCCAAGTTACTAGAATCTAGATTTTCTACCATGTAGCATATCCCTGCCCCACAGAAAAGGCCACTCAGTGAGTTTTCAAAAATTCTAAGACAGACAGTTGCCCAAATGGGTAACTATCTAGAAGACTAAAGGGAAAGTGTTCTCATTTTTAATCACTTCCTTCTAATTTGGACAGGGTGCTTAAGCTGTCTTGACCTGAGAACTGTCTTCATTAACATTTTTTCCCACAAATTTTAAGAAGCTTTTTTATAGGGAAGGAATGTAAGAAACTGTTTTAGTTGGTTGCAGATGGCATTAGGCAGTACACAGACACAGCTGCATCTTAGAAGCAACACATCTTCCCCACACTTCTGGAGAAAGAAAGTGCTTTCAGGGTGCCACATTGGCTGGGTTCTGACAGGAGTTACCTCCCAAGCCGACTTCTTCTTTGTGGTCACAAGGCAGAGACAGTTGCCGCTTCTCGTGGGTCTCTTCTGTAAGGACACTGACTCCATTCATGAAGGCCATACCCTTATGACCTAACAGACTCCCAAAGACCCAGCTCCCAGCGCTACACACTGACAGGATTTCAACATACAGGTATGGAGGGATACAGTCAGTCCATCCCAAGGACCAAAAATTCGGTGCCAGAGGGGCTGCATCAGAGACTGACCTGGAACCCGACAGCACGCGGATCTCTGCACTTCCTTCCTGACTCACAGCCACAGATTCCAATCAGATCACCCCACCCCCACCCCCATCCCTGGGGCTGGAGGAAGATGCAGTTTAGGGAAAGGTCTCTGACTGCAGTCAACTGTGGTCCCCAGAACACAATCCTTCTGAGGGTGGCAGAGTTACACAAAGACAGAAGGTAACATCAAGAGCACTTGCATATCTTTGCACCTAATAAGCTTTCTACTTTTCAGTGGTTATTATTGGTACTGAATAAGTTATCAGAGAGTGATCAAAGCAGATGAAAGCAAATAAGAAGTACGCCTCAAAGAGAACTTAACTTCTAGATAAGGAAGCTTTTACAAAACCACATGGATTCTCAGCATTCATAAGCCTTTGAAGTCCACTTTGTTAAAATTTCTTACAAATAAATAAATTGAAAGATTATATGACTGTACATAGGGAATTATGTAATGAATTGAAATGAAAGTTATAAAAGGTTGTTTTATTAATAGCTGTTAATCATCCAGAACATAATGGCAAAGCTCAAAAGCCTTCAAACCTACAATCTGACATTTAAAAGGCAGGTAGCCAATTACACATACCCCTTGTTCCCCAGTTTTGTTCTCTGGTTTCTTAGAAGATGGAAGACTCGAGATGCAATGAAGTGGGTCCCGTCAGCACAGCTCATTACTTATTGAGCTTGTTTCCCTGGAAGCCACCTGCTTGGCAAAGTGAATATTGCATTTCTATTTACCATGTGTCCTAGCATATTAATTTCTTATGTATGCATTAAAGATCAGGTTTTGTGACATCCTATGTGAAATCACATCTGGCTAATGAAGAATAATTTGGATTACCCGAGGAAGAAAACACTGGTTTTTCTCCTCTTTGAAGTTAATTGGCTTTTGCCCCGTGATGTTTCCTTTTGCCGGTTCTGTGTGTATCGCGAGGCTGGGGCTGGTGGCACTGGCTGTGCAGTGTGCCTGGTGGGAGGCTGAGCTCCCCGAGGTGAGAGGCACCCGCCATGAACACACCAGACTATAGCCCTCCTGGGGCATTCGTAGGATGCGGGACAGAAGGATGCTGGCCCAAGGAGCCGCCCGCGTGGCCCTCTCCAGCCCCAGCAATGGTCACTGAAATGATCGAAGACTGGAGAGCACAGCTTATGCCCGCAGGAGGGCTAGGGAGGAAAGAACAAGTGGAAGACCTCGAGAGTGTTTGCGGAACACAAAGGGCCATGCGTACTAGTAGAACACAGCTAATAGTTTTAGCCACACAGCATTCACTGTTTTTTCCCTCTGAGTTCCTTGTAATTTCGCCCAATGGGAAACTTCTAGCAGATATTTCCTAGAGCAGTTAGCTCTGTGGCAACCATCGGCTTTAATTGGAATCATGTAGCTAAAACCCTAGGTAGTACTAGACAACAACAGGACATCTTTTAACTCAGGTATTTTTGGTTCTGCTCTTGGCTTCTCTGGAACAATGTTTCCTGATGCATGGTTGATTCCAGAAGGTGTGGACCCGGGCAGTCTTAATACAGGGCAGTGTTTAATTGTCAGTGACAGGGTAGCCCATCCGTGTCCTGATGGCTTGCTTGTACAGAGGAACAGGGGAACAGAGGAGTTGGATGCAGCGACCACAGCTCCATGTGCTGGGCAGCAGAGGTCTACTGTCAGCCCCGGTAGGCAGCTGGTCTGCGGCTACTGAGGCATTCTGTCCCTGCGGCTCAGCAGACCAATTACCAAGCCATCACTGTCCTGATTTATAAGGAAATTGCCTTCCCTGGAAGAAGACGATCAGGTGCATAGTAATCCAGACAGCAGGACTGTGCTAATCTTCTTTTAAAAAATGAGGGAAACTTATTTCTCCAGCAATTGTTCTGAGTTGGCTGTGATGATATACCAAGCTTGTATACAAGTGGAGAGAGAGAGAGAGAGAAAGAGAGAGAGAGAGAAGTCAAGAACTCGTCAGGTAAATTCAGCTCTCCATTATTCATACCCATTGAAAGTACACAGAGGTGTGGCTAATCCGACTACAGTTAATACTGCTTGTTACTCGGGGTTTGTGATGCAGATAATGTTCCAGGAATTCACGTCAAATAATGAGGCATCCCTCCAGACTTCACTCAAGCAAGGCTGAGAAGCCAACTTGGCCTCCTGTGTGCTCGCTTCCTGGGCGGGTGGAGAACACCAGTCGAGGCACTTGGCATCCACAGAAGCTGTGAGGACAGGGTCTCAGGGACCTCTTCTGGCAGAGGTAGAAGGGGTCGGCCAAGCAGGAGAGTAGCCTGCACTAGGCTGAGGCCCACACATGGGCAAGTACTCATCATGGTCATGAGATCAGCTTCTTAGCTGCCGAGCAACAAAAAAACAAAATCCTTTCGCATTTGTCTTAAAGAGTGCATTTGCACAAAAGTTCTATGTGCCTTATGCTGAGAGCCCTAGTGTGCCTTGAGTTATACCTAATAATAGGCTGACTATTATTAGGTGCACACTGAGGGCAAGTACAGTTGTATGTGCCTCCCCTCCACCCCCAGAAGCACACCTGTAGATTTTTGCCATGGCAGCTTCTCTAAGTGAAAAAAGAGAGGTGGGGACAGACTTGGTGAGGTCACAATATTCCCAGAGCCCTGAAGCTCTGCCCATGGGGAAGTTGGGCTGCTTGGCCCTGGCCATGGTGGCGGTCAGACAGTGGCCGCGCAGAAGGCTCCGTCCTCCTCCTCAATGCTGCAAGGTGAATAGAGCTCTTTCCCCTGCCAGAGGGAAAGGAAGGGTTTCAGAGCCATAGGTTGAGCTCCCTGTGCCCTCGTGGAAGACACAGTGCAGACATGCACCTCACCCACTGGGACATAGCCATCTGGCTTCTGAAACCAAGGCTCAGGATTTAGGAAAGTGAGGGGCTACTCAGACCACTTCTGCTGATTCATTCTCAGACTTTCTGGGCCCAGCATGAGAAGATGATAGAAGAAAAGCAAAAACCATGCACGACATAAAAATATCCATAATGTTGATGAGGAAATAAACTGCAAAGATGAGTGGAATTTGCTGTGGTATTCCTAGCCAAAGTATTAGCTGTTTTCCACCCCTCCCCCCCTTAAATTAGTCTTTCACTTGGTGTTAGGTATTTAGAGATTTGTACATGGAGCTGGAGAGTAGTGTATTGGCAAATCTTTGCTTGGGGTTTGT
>PVKA01006639.1:0-82384 GCA_004027165.1 Ctenomys sociabilis | reverse complement strand
TCCGCTATGTTGGTTCCCGGGGTCAGCCCTCCTGTGTCAGGCAGGGCGTTCCCCAGGTGGGTGGGCCTGGGCTTTGGTGGGTTTTCTGGGCTCACAAAAGGATAGTGGATGATCTTATTTACTGAGTTGGCTGTACTGAGCCGGCCAGCTTGTGCTGGGTCTGGGTCTACAGGCCGTAAATCAAGAAGGCTACGAAAGGGCCCTCTGGTGCAGTGGGCCTGGAGCCCTCACTTATAGGCCTGGCTGTGCTGGATTTCGGTCCATAGCGTGGGACCGTGGATTGCTGAGAAATGTCCCTCTGGTGTGGCAGGCTAGGAGTTCTCACTCCAGGCCGACCTGCACTGGGTCTGGGGCTGTGGGGTGGGACCAGTAATCACCTGGAAGTGTTTCTCTGGCACAGTGTGCCTGGAGCTGTCACCTGGCCACGGGAGGTGACGGGCAGCTTAATCCCTGGGAAATGTATCTCAGGCACGACGGGCCTCAGGTTCTACACTCACTGAACTTTGATGCCCAGAGAATCGGGGAAATTCCCACTCAATCAGTGGGCTTTAGGTCAGGGGTTCCGGGGAGGTGTTGGTGAGTGGGACCTGAGGTTTCAGGCCAGTCACTGGCTTGGAGGGGTTGGGGACAGGGATCCGCGTAGCTCGTGTGGGAAGAAGCCAAAGGCTCTCCCTCAGACTCACCACCCTCTCACTGATCTGGGAAGCCTGGTGAGTCCTGTAAATTTGCTCTCACTGGGAGAGCTTGGCGCGGGATCCAGGAGGCCGCTGGAGTCAGCCACTGTCTCAGGCTGGTCTCTGGGGCTGGGCAGGCGCGGACGGGATGGAGCAGGATGGCGGAGTCGGCCGCGCTGTCTCTGGCTGGTCCCAGGGGCTGGGCGGTGATAGGCGGGATGGAGCAAGATGGCGGAGTTGGCCGCGCTGTCTCTGGCCGGTCTCAGGGGCTGGGCGGGGGCGGGCGGGATGGAGCAGGAGGGCGGAGTCGGCTGCGCTGTCTCTGCCCAGTCTCAGGGGCTGGGCGGGGTCGGAATTGTTTATCTTTTCATTTGTACAGGGTTCACAGATAAGACTTTGCCTTAGATCTTGGAACTTCGACTTTTCAGCAATGCTGAAACTGTTAACACTTTAGCAACTCTTGCAGATAGACTAAGTGTCTTTTGCATAAAAGGATGCTCATGAGTCTTTGGGGGACCAAAGGGTAGATAGAATGCTACAGTGCTCATGTAATATAATGTTGATAGACTTAATAGTGATTCTTAAGGATTGTTAAAGCTATATTATTCTTAATGATAGTTAAACCTGTGTTATAATGTTGAAGTTGTGAAATGTTTATGAGCATGTCTTTGTATCTGGAGACTGGTTTAAAGAAGTGTCTAGTTGCCAAGTTGACAAGGGGCTGATTGTAGTGGTTGATACCTTGTGTGTCAACTTGGCTGGATCTGCTGCATGGTTCCACCCCCTGGGGAACTGGGGCCCCACCCCCAGGGTGAGGAGGGACCTGCCTTAGGGCTGGAGGGGCCCATCTTAGGGCATAGTGGACCTGCCACATAGTGACTAATCACTTAAAGGATATGTAGAGGGATTAAGGAAGGATTCTGCACCCCATTTTCTTTCTTTCTTTCTTTCTTTCTTTCTTTCTTTCTTTCTTTCTTTTTTTTTTTTTGATGGAACCAGGGATTGAACTCAGGCCTCTGTGCCCCTGTGTAAGCTATCTACTTGGCCATGCACCAAATTTTTCTTGGAGGAGCTTTATTTAAAAAATGTTGTTTCTTTCTTTCTTTCTTTCTTTCTTTCTTTCTTTCTTTCTTTCTTTCTTTCTTTCTTTCTCTCTCTCCTCTCTCTCTCTCTCTCTCTCTCTCTCTCTCTCTCTCTTTCTCTCTCTCTCTCTTTCTCTCTTTCTCTTTCTTTCTTTCCTTCTTTCGTATTTTAGGGAAGGGTCTATAAGGTCTTATTACTAGACCAGTAATCTGCCTGTTTACAGATCACTATGAGCTGGGATTACAGGCATGTGGCACCATTCCCAATCTCAATTGCTATTTCAGCATGCCCTGGGGACGGGGCAGATAAGGAAGGCCCAGGAATCAAACCCTGGCCCCTGTGC
The DNA here is from genome assembly GCA_004027165.1 of Ctenomys sociabilis. NCBI lineage: Eukaryota > Metazoa > Chordata > Mammalia > Rodentia > Ctenomyidae > Ctenomys > Ctenomys sociabilis. The sequence continues at coordinate 80,284 of PVKA01006639.1, read as the reverse complement.
TTGTTTGTAGGTGCTTTAATCTACTGAGCTATTTGGCCGATCCTCCTTGAGGGAGCTTGATCAACACAGCTGTGAGACTTTGGCGGTGCTCGAATCTCAGGTCTCAGCTTGACAGAGGCCGCAGCTGCTGCTCCTCAGCTCTTCATCGCTTTCTGTCAGCATGAACTGCTGCTGTCTGCCTTGGAGCCAGCTGGGTATGGACTGAAAACTCTACTAACTGTGAGCTAAATAAACCTTTCCTTCCTTAATTTTGATTGTCAGGCATTTTGTCCCACCAACGAGTCCACATCCTTTTTGAAACTTATCTGAGTGCTTGGCAAGGCGGCACGTGTCTATAATCCCAGAACTTGGGAGGCTGAGGCATCAGAATCCTTGGGAGTTCAAGACCATCCTGCGCTGTGAAAGGAGTTCATGACCATTTGAACTGCATAACAAATCCTTCTTTCAAAAAGATAAAAATAAATAAAATAAAATAATTTGAGGTTTTCCAGAATTACTGTCTCTTTTCCACTGACTTTTCTAGGTCTTTTCAATATGGAGGAAGAGTTCTATAATTTATAGATAACATATAAGTTATAAAATGCTAGTGGCTAATAGAAAATCACTCCTTCTAGCATGTTCACATAAGACAGAAGTTTATTTCTTATACAAGTTCAAGAGCCCTTGTGTTGACTGGCAGATGCCTGTTTTCAAGTGGTGATATGGTTCTTGGTTTCTTCTTGCTCCTCTGTCACACTGTCCATATTCGAGGTGTACATTTGTAGTTTACTATGAATCAGTAGAAGAACAAACAGTATTCAGAAAGATTCTGCATGGAGGACGTTAGAGACTAATCCTGATAGAAGAAAATATTACATATGATTACATTGCAATACATAGAACTCGGTCACATAAACCATGTCTAGGGGCTGGGTAGATGGCTCAGTGGAATAAGTGCTTCCATGGCAAGCACAAGTGCCTGAGTTCAAGTCCCTGTTTCACACCACACACACAAAAATGTCAAGAGGCTAGGAAATAAAGTCTAATTTTGATGCTAAGAAAAATAGGAAATTGTTTTAATGATTTTATAATGTGGGTTGAAATCAGAAAAGCTTAAGTTCAAATTCTAACTCTGTAATGAACTCCTGTATATTTTTTTACATATTTTAAAAGATTTATAAAACATCTGCATATCCTTAGGGTTGACACACGAATGGCCAAGAGATACATGAAAAAGTGTGCAGTTGAAAGCACAGTGAGCTATAACCATGTACCTGTTACCAAGATTATTTTCCAAAGCATGAAAGTTAGCAAGATTTGGCAAGACTGTGGCATAATGGAAGTCTTATATACTATTGGTGGGAATATAAATTATCATAATTTATAAATTAGTATAGCTAATTATAACAAAAGTGAGACTCCTCAAAAAAGTAGAAACAGAACTTCTGGGTGACCTAGCACTGGCCTTTCTGGTCATGTATCTATGGGAAATGAATTTGGGATGTTGAAAAGGCACCTGCATTCCATGTTCACTGCAACGCTATTATCAATAGGCAACCTACAGAATAAAGCTTAGTGTCCATCAACGGATAAATGTATTTTAAAAGTGATCTGCATATACAAGTTTCAACAACATGGTTGGACAGGAGGATATTGTGCTACAGGGAGTAAGTCAGGAACAAAAAGACGACCACTGAATGACATCACTTAGATGTAGACTCTGAAAAGTTGGGCATGGAGTAGCATGCTGATTACCAGAGACCAGCAAGGGGCAGAGAAGGTCAGGGAGACAATGGTCAAATTTGACAAAATTTTAGTTACATGGAAGAAATAAGTTCAAGATACACAATGTACAGCAAATGAATGCCTAGAGTTAATAAAAAATGTGGATGTTGACAAATGTTAAGAGTGTGGATTTTATTTATTTATTATTCATTTATTTATGTGATGCTGGGTCTCACTACACAGTTCAGACTCATAGTGATCCTCCTGTCTCAGCCTCCCCAGAGATGGGATTACAGGCATGTGCCACCACCCCCAGTTTCTCGGCCATCATGGTGCAGTTGGGTTCTGGGAAAAGTGAGGCATGAGGTATTAGCAATTGAACCTGGGTCCTTGCGCTTGCCAGGCAGGTGCTTAGTACACTGAGCTATCTTCCCAGCCTGAGAGTGTGGATTTTATTTTATTTTATTTCCATAATTTTATTGAAAAACAAATGGCAATGAGACAGTTTCATTTTTTATACTTGGTTTTTATGGAATGAGTTATGTTCTCCCTAAATTCCTAGGTGGAGCTTGAATGCCAGAGATTCTGGTTTTGCAGCTAGGGTCTGTAAAGAAGCAATGATGGTTCGATGAAGTCACAGGTTGGAGCCAGTGAAGTAATAACACTAATCCAATAAGACCCGTGAGAACAGAGACCCTGGGACTGCAGGGACTCATGGCAATGTGAAGACACAGAAAGAAGAAGGCCGCTGGCAAATGAGGGAGAAAGGCCTCGCCATAATGTGACCATGTTGACCCCGTGGTCCTGGATGACCATTCTCCAGAGCAGACAGGAAGGAATGAATGAGACAGTTTCAAATCAAATTAGTAGGAGAGTGTGGATTTTAAATGTTCTCTGCATAAAAAAGATATGTGAGGGTATGATTATGTTAATCAGCTTGATAGAATCATTTTATAATGTATACATATATCAAAACCACATTATACACTATATAATATAATTGATATATATTACAAATAATATGACTAAAATGTATTAATTGATATTATATATGCTTTTATTTGTAAACTATACCTCAATAAAGCTAGAGCGGGAATGAAAAAGAAGTTTCATAAATTGAGGACGCATCTTCTAGTGCTTCTCCTTACTGAAGTCATCCCTAACAAACTTTTACACAGAATAGGGAAAAGCTGAATTCTTTTTCTATTTCACAATATTTCATTTGATGAATTGATAGAATTTGGAGGAAATAAAACAGTAATCTCACATAATTTATTTGTGCCTTGGCCTAATAGTATTTTTATTTTTTGTTTTTTTTTTTTTCTGGAACCGGGGATTGAACTCAGGCCCTCATGCTTGCCAGGGAAGCGATTATTCCGCGGAGCCATCTCCCCAGACTCGATAATAGTATGTTTTTTGATATGTAATATGGCAGCTAACTTTATGAAGTCTTATAAATAAGTGAAGTTGACGGTTAAAATATAAAAAGGAGATGGTGGGGGTGAGATGTATCACACATAGGTACCAACTTCCTATATGCAATGTAATTATCATGTACTATAATCGTGTACTCTAAACATGTAATAAAAGTAAAAATAAATTTTAAAAAAACTTTCAAGGTTGCATAATTTAATTCAACTGTAATGATGGCTTTCAAATTTTGAAAACACAATAATAAGCTAAACTCGTGAGATTCCCTTCAATAGCTCAAAGCTTGCCTGTCCTAAATATAAGTCTTCATAGACAACCTAGGTTCACACAGGCATTTTTGCCATTTGAAAATCAAAAATCACTCTTATCAACAAAATCTTAGCACAAATGAAAAGATCACGATTATTTTTGATGGACTGTGGAAATCATATACATATATTCAGCCCTCTTTTGTTTCCCTGGATATATTTTGTCCTTTTTATGTCTTTAAGTTTTATTTATTGAATGTTTTTGTACCAGCAACAGTGGAAGTGTGCCAGAGCTGAACTCAGCCGCTTCCTTGGGAATGTTGTGTCCAGTTGCTAATTTCACTACCGGAACCGTGTTCCCTTGCGTGCTGGCCTGTTTCCGTGAATGCCTCCGCTGGAATAAAGGATCTGACAGTTCTGTGGATAATGGTAAACATATGCAGCCAAAGTTGCTCAATTGTTTTAGAGCCAGAAAGCATTGGTAGGTATTTCAGTTGCTGGCAACAGAAAAATATCCGTGCAAGGAAACTGATCAAGTATTAGAACCCAGAGAATACTGCAAATGGGTGATTTTTAATGCATGGTGAGATTCTTCCTTCTTTTTTTTTTTTTTAATCATTGCCTAATTATAAATGAAAGCCAGACTATTATTACAACTCCAAACTTTAAAGCTACAAGGGAAAAAAGCTGGGTTGAAGAGGAAAGTACATTTCAACTTGTTTATTTTGGATAATATTCCCATTTCAAGTTAAGCCTTTTGATTCCTTAAGTGTACAAGAGAACTTTGACTTCCCTGAGTACACAAGGGAAAAATTATATATTGTGATGTCATTGCCTTGCAGATTTCTCATATGACCAAGTTCATTAGTCTTGCTGTCAATGTCAAGGAGATATAGAGGAAAACACTTTAAAGAGACATGTTACCTTTGTGTAAAAATAAGTAATATTTCTCTGTAGATGCATTTCTTTAATATTGTTTCCTAAATTCCAGTGAAATTTTATAGAGCTATCTTAAAATACTGAATGATATGCTAAGCATTTTTAAGGAGAGTTCAAGTAGAATTAAAACAAAAAAGTACAAGTGACACAGAATTTCACCTCACAAAGTAACATGAATTTCATAGTATTTGTGGTATTACACAGTGTTGTCTTCCAACCAGTTATTGTATATCACCAGTGTGGTAGACATATTAATATGTAATGACAAAGTGAGAAATTCTATGATCACTATCTTCTTTGCATTATAACTTTGATGTATAAAATTGTCATATGATTATCCAATACTGAGTGATAATTCACAAGGGTTCTTGTTTGTGCTGATAAACTGATACAGGGGTCCCTTGCTTCCTGTCTATTTCTTCTGGCCAGTCCAGTTTGCAGCTGCCTTCTCATTTACCTGGAAAACCATCTCACATCCCTTACCTTCTGCTTTGTTTTCCAGCTCTCTGGATGCCTAGAATTTCCTTTTAATGTAGTAGGGGACTTGCCTAGTTCAATATTTCTGAGATGGAATCAAGTGACTCAGCAACTAGGTGGAGATTTTCTGCCCAGATTCAGAACAAAAGCTGAAAAACAAATTATAGACACTCAAAGTAGAGAAAATTGGAGATATATTTAGATTCAGAAGAATTCTACTTGACTATAGGTAAATCTAGAATCAAAATGCCAGGTGGACTCAGCCTTCTGAATGGCCAGCTGGAGATAAATAATTGTTAGGTGCTTGGTAGCAACCCTGGCCTAGCCTCTGAATGACTGTATGCCATCATCTGAGATGTAACAACAAAAACTGTCTGAAGATGCTGTCCTGTGTCCCAGGAAGGTGGTTAGCAAAATTGGCCCTGGAAGAGACTGACTTAACAGACAAATAAGTGCCCAGAATTGTTGAGAATATGAGTGGCCAGGTGCTGGTCTTCTACTTTAATAACAGTGATCTAAACTGTGGGAGTGAATGGAACCCTAGGATGCTTGAAGTGAGGAAGAGAAGGACTGAGAGTTATGTAGGATGGGACTACACACAAAAAACAAGCAAACAATGCATAAACTGCCTCACTTCCTTCCTGGGACCCCACTGAAAATACTGTCAGTGGTTTGCCAAGAATAAAGCACTCTACTGATAACCTGAGTCTGTCAATCTAACTATAACACTCTACATTTGCATCCTTCTAGGGGTATCAGCAGATAGATGCAGATACATGGAAATGGTCCCAAAGCCCTGTCTGAGACACAGCATTAAGCAATTCCTCAATCACTGTGGAAGGAAAGATGGTCAAGTGTTCCATTTACTCTTCCTTCATGGGTGAGAAAACCAAGTTTCCAAAAGTTAAAGTGATTTCTTCCGGATTACATGAGAACAATTTGTATTAAATCTACAGCCCTACTCCACATACCTGAGCACAGGAAATTGAACCCAGGCCTTCACAATGAGCTGTAACCACAGGGTTTTTTTAAAAATAAACTCTCTCTAAGGTTTCCAGTTTCCCAACCTGGGTTGGAACTTGTCATCCTTCTGCCTCAGAGTGCTGGGTTTACAGGAATATATCACAACTACTTTCATCAGGGCCCTTCCTGATTCCTCTAAAAATTAAAGGTAAATCGTCACAACTAGTATATGCTTAGGCCATCACCATATCTAGCAATCCATCCCCTGGGCAAAAAAGGGTGAGTGCGTCCTCTGACAGAGGGGGGATTCCAGAACAGGTTAGGAGAGTCAATCAGTTATTATGGCTCTGTGGGGCTCGTGTTGAACATTAGGTGATAACTGCATGTCACTCTAAGAATAAATAGATTAATGCTTACTTCTCTCCTCTTTAACATCCAAATTTTGATGTAGTTTGTAGGAAAACAATCACTGATTTGACTGTGACTTTAAACAATGCTTTAAACAACTTCTTGAACTCATTTAGCTGCTGCTGCCTTAAACTATTGTTTTGTTTTTGACATCATCAGATTTTGATCAAAGAGTTCGCAAAAATTAGCAATACAGAGAGCAGCTCATACTGTGCTTCAGCTGCCAGCAGAGATCAGATCAGAGAAGCCGGGCATGGTGGCGCAGGCCTGTAATACCAGCACTTGGGAGGCTGAGGCAGGAGGATTGTTGTGAGTTCGAGACCAGCCTGAGCTACAAAGTGAGCTTAAGGCCAGCCTGAACTGCATAGTGAGACCCTGTCTAAAAAAAAAAAAAAAAAAAAAAAAAAAAGAGATCAGATCAGAGAGATGACAGGGTTACCACAGGCTGCGAACCAATCGACCCAGCAGTTGCAAATATAGCACAACTTTAAATCATTTGAAATCTTTTTATGTTACTCATTATGAAAATGATGCTGAATGATACTAGATTAATAAACATTCTCTGAGAAATGGAATAATCCAGAAAACAGTACTTATGCCCGACCAAATATTGTTCCTTAAAATATAATAAATAAAAAGCAACAAAATAAGGAATAGACCTTTTAAGAGTTCTAGAACTGTTTCAGCGGAATCATACTCTCATAATCTAGTAGTACCATGTGATCTCATTTGTAGGGGATTTTAAAATATAATGCTTTAATAAGACTAATGTTCTTTTAAAAAGCTGTATAAAATACACTAGAAACCATCAGTAATCTTTACCTCTAAGAAATTACACACTAATTTTTGGATATTTTAATTGAACATGACTTCTATATATTTATCACATATGTTTATTCTAAAATGATAAATATCTGATAAACACAAAGCACATAAGCCATGAAGTACATTAATAAAAAGATACCTGGGAACCTAGAAGTTACACCAGGATATGGAGAATTAGAATAAATTAGGTTTTTCTTTATGTTATTTCCCTCTCATCTCCCTGATTTTTCCCCCAATCCTGAAAGTTTTCATTTAGGGGTGATTTAGTCTCTGGAGAACATTTTTCAACATGTGGGCATGTATCTGGTAGTCATAGCCTCAGGGGGAACAAGGGGGTGTGGATGGCAGCTAGAGATGCCAGTGAATATCTAGTACCCAGGACAGCCACAGCAAGGAAGTTGCTCTTCCAAAATATCAAGGATTCCCAGATTGGAAAACCTTGTTCTATTTTCAGTGTCAGATTTATCATGACTCCACCAAAATGTTAGCTTTGTCACACCAATGATCCCCTAAAAAGCCTGTTGTAACTGGTTTTAGAATCCTGTGAGAACATTGAGCAGGGATTTATTTTTTTAATAGTTTATTTCTACCGCTCATTCACGGTTTTGCCAATTTATTTGCACTAAGATACTGCCTTTCTGTGTAAATAGTTCAACTTTGCTTATTATCCTAGCATCGCTATTTTGCTAAGAGTATTTTTGTGCAAATCTACCAGAACCCTGAAAAAAAAAATTCTGTGCAGTGCACACCTAGATTCAAAAGTACTAACTTGTAGGAAATATGACCCTGCAGGTTTAAAGGACAATGCAACTTACAATGTGACTGTACAAATGTACATGTTCACAATCAAGATATCAGCTCTGCCTTCACCTGCATTTTCTCCCGCATTAAATATTTGCTAATGGTTACCACTTCACAGGCATTAAATGGTTAATCAATGTAGCCTTAGTTTGGACTCCCTGAATTACTAGCAAGGTTTTGCATCTTTTTATATGTTTATTCATCATTCATGTTTCTTCTTCCCTGAGGATCTTGCTTTTCTCTGAAGTTTGTTAGTATTCTCATTATTAGTTGTTGGATGAAAAGTCTTCCCCATTGGCTTATGACATTTCTTTTATTGTATAATATGTTCTTCTATATGCTAGAGTCTGTTTCAAAGTTATCCATTTTGTTTCATTGACCTGTCAATTCTTTGCCAATATCATGTGGTTTTGATCACTAGAGCTCTATATTGCATTTTACTGGTAGTGTGAGGCTGACTTCAATATTCCCATTGTTCAAGATTTTATGAGCCATTCTTGTCTTTATTTTTATTACCTTGCTCAATCTTAGGATCTTTCCTGTTAAGCCAAAAAAAAAAAAAAAAAAAAAAAAAAAAAAAAAAAAAGGTTTAAATTTTGATTGACAAATAAGTAATTGATTTTTTAGTTTGTCTTCTCGTTAAGAAATAGAACATGTCTTTCTCTTCTTAGAAATTACTCTTATGACTTATCTAATAAAACTCACAGTTTTGTCTATTTGCCCAATTATTTCAGACTTTACTGTTGTAGATGGGATTTTCTAAGGGATTATTGACTGCACCAAGAAAAGTTACTTTGGATCTTCATCCTGCGCTCTATCACCTCCCTGAGTTGTCTTCCTTAGGAATTTTAGTTGTGCTTCTTCAGTTCAAGAACTAAAATGGCTGCACATATGCATGACTTCATCTCCTCTGTAGCCACTCCTCTCATTACCCAGGGTCCTCTAACTTACTGCTGTAGTCAGAACTGCAAAGCCAATGACAACAATGATTTCTCTTCATGAGTTTGTTGGGTCCACTACCCGGGCTGTACAGAGTAGCTAACACCATGCGACAAGAACAGGTATGTTCAGCTTCCGCCCATTGAAAGTCACTTGGATTGCTGGGGAAAGTCCACAGAGGACCTGTGCGCTCCGCTCTTCTTCTTAACTGTTAACAAGTCCTTGTGGTTTGCCAGTACGGTGGCTAGTAAACACCCGTGGTTTGCCTCTCCCAGTGCCACCTCTTAATTTCACAACAGTGTTACTGTCTTCCAGGATTAATCCTGCATGGCCATGCTTTCAAAAATCTGCAGCCGGAAATAACATCATGCAACAGTTCAAAATGACTCAAAGACAGATTAACGGCAAAGAGTCCACATTCAGTTTTCTACCATCACTGGAATCCAAAGTGCTCAATATATCTAGCTCAGTTAATCCACCATTCACTTCTATTTATTGATTTGGCCAAACAAAGAGTTACAATACGTAGTCAGGTTTTCCTCCTACCCAGTAATACAGACTTTCATGCTATCATTTAAACTCTCCACTTCTTAATCAAGGATTAATTCATGCAACAGTTTCTTATATCTATCCTCAGCTGAATTGCAGAGGGAAAGTGCTCCAGTTATGTTAAGTATGTTAGTGGGCTACAATACCTGCAGTAATAACTTCTCTACTTTTAGCTAGTTATTTTAAAATGCAGCATAATTTTCTTTGTAGCATTCTTTCTGCAAAATTCTGTATGTCTTGTAGATTCCTCTGAGCAAGGAACATTTTCCAAGGTTTTAGAAATTTACTAGACAAGTAAGATGAAAACCTTATCCAAATTTCTTCCGGTTTTGGATACACAGATATTTTCTGTTCATTAATTTCAACAGGCTCAGACCATGAGCTAGATGTTCAAAGGTGACATTTTCACTTTGTATTTTCATATTTAAAGTGCATTACATTTAGCATTTACAGTCTTCCACTGCCTCTCTCAAAACAAATATTACCATCCTTCCTCATTCTTTTTCTCTTCTTCCTCTTCCTACCCCTTTTCCCTTGCCCTCTTCCTCCTTCCTTCCTCCTGCTCTCCCTCTTCTGCCCCTTCCTCCTTCTCTTCTGTTTTTCCTTCTTTCCTTCCCCTCCCTACTTCTTCTCCCCCCTCCTCCCTCTACTCTCCTCTTGTCCCTCCTGTCCTTCTTCTCTTTATCCTCCTCCTTTCCCTCCTGATCCCTCCCCTCTGCCCCTTCTCTCCACCCCAATTTCTGCTTCTCCCCTTCCTCCTCTCTCTCCTCCTCCTCCCTGTTCTATCTCTCCTCTCCCTCCCTTCTCCTCTCTCTCTCTCTCTCTCTCTCTCTCTCTCTCTCTCTCTCTCTCTCTCTCTCTCTCTCATATTGTCAGTAATTAAGTATTTCAAAGCCTTGCTGTCCCATTCTGACCCACAGCCAGTTTAGGCAGCAGTTGAAGGTATGTCACATGAGTAATGCTTGGAGTGAGACTGCCAATTGCAAATCCTGGCTCCCTTGCTTGCAGTGTCGCTTAATCACCCTGTGCCTCACTTTCTGTAAAAAATAATAGGGCATTGATTTTGCTAAGTGTTTCTAATAAAAGCTGCTCTTTAAGTAATTGTTTGAGAGTAAAGTTGAATTATGTGAAGCATTCAGAACATTGGTTAATAAACACTGTTTATTTATAAAATCATTTGTTATTTAAACAAATTTTCTTTGAAGGAAAGAAAGGCAATGTTAACATCATCCTTCATGTGTCTTTCAGGTAAATGCATAAGACTGGAAAATTATCAAATGTATATCCTAACCGTGCCCAAAAATAAAGCGTTCACAAAAAAATCTTTTGAAATCGGAACAGAGAGAGATATACATTAAGGCCTATGACCAGGAAAACCAGAAACAGATATAAAAAGAAATGTAATTCCAAGCTTCAGTTTCAAAGAGAATATTTCCCAGTGATATATTTTGATGATGCTCTAAACCTGAAAAAGAAACACGCATATTCCTAACTTGTCAGACAAATATCTGTCACCTTTTAATAATTCTTATTAGCTATATGGATGCAAAGTAAGCTAAGGATGACATTAGGTTATAACACCTACACATAACAGAAATCCAAAGTAAAATGCCCTGCCTACTTGTCTGACGCTAGCCCATCTTGGGCTGGTATAGGGAACCTTGAGTCTTCTTTTTTCTCTTGTATCCCTAAACACAGAGCTTTTATCCTCACAGTTGTAATGCAGCTGCTTCTCCTCTACCTTACATTGCAGTTCAGCCTGGAAGAATCCTAGAGGCAGTGTCAGTGTCAGGAGAATCAAGCTCTCTCAAGTACACCGACAGACTCTACTCATGGTTCTTCATGTAGGTCAGAGCTGTACGACTTCAGCACATCAACTATGTAGGCATCTGAGACTGCATTTAGCCAGGCACATGGCCACTTGGAGCAAAACAGAGCATGTGCTAGTGAGAAGGTGGGAGAGAATGAGTGTTGGAGAGAGCCTTGTGCATACTGCTGCACATCCCTACCTCATGTCACGCTAGCAAGAAGCCATACATTTGGGGTTATGGAAGAGAAAACTGAGGCTCAGGAGGTCATGCAAATATATGACCATACACACAGTACTAGAATTTAGGTCTGATTAGTGTTAAAAGTAACACTCTGGAACAAAGATGTCATGCTACATGTGAGCTCTCCAATCACACAGGATTCAGATTCAGATTGGTGGCCCGCTCTCAAGTCCAGAACCTATGCAATCACAGTCCAAGACCACAGGCAAGTTCTACTTGGAGCAAATACATGACCAGGAGGAGAGGCCAAGTCCCAAAAGAACCTTGTTATGGTTCTCTGCTTAGTTGAATCCATAAGGCTGAACCACTAAGACCCACACAAAATTCTCCTTTACATTTTTTCCATAATTTTATTGAAGAACAAATAGTAATGAGACAGCTTCAAATCAAATTATTAGAACAGATTTAATAATTAATATATTACATATTGTTTTCTTAGTGGTTATTTGTGGTACAAGGTGCAAACACTATTAGAACAGATGCCTCTAATCAATGAATTAAGAGAATGCAGCTGTATACCTATCTTTTTTTAAAGCTGAATTATAGTACAATTTCAATAATTAATACCTTATACATTGTTATCTTCCTAGTGGTTATCCATAGTACAAGAAGCAGACAGGATATCCTGTCTAAACACAATTAGTGCAAGTCTTTCTTCTCATAGAATTACACAAAAGTAGCTGCATATTTATACTAATCATTCTGTATATACAAATACAGAATTGTCCTTCATTTGTATCTCTTTTTTTTGTTTAGTCCTGTCAGAGATGGCTATTCTAATGTCATTCAATTATTATAGGTGCTTTAATTCAGCAAAACACTCCAACACAGTCCAACAGTTCACTGTAGTAGTTGGTTATCCAAAGAAGTTGTTTAATAGAGCCATTTACAGCTCAGCTTATTATTATGGCCTTATTTTATATACCACATTTTTATACTTTTCTGCTGTATGGTTAAGACCAAGATAAAGCAAGACCTATATAACAAAAAATGTAACCTTTTTATCTAATGAGGTCAGTCAAGACCCTTCAGGATATATCCTGTAATCCTGTACCTCACTCCGTAGATCCTTTGTCAGTGTCAGCCATGTGGAAGAGGCATGGCCATTGCTTGACCAATTTGCTCTCTGCGAAAGCCTGAGAGAATGTTTTCTCTCCATGTGACCCTCCGTAGGCACACTATACATCATCGATCACATTCCTCTGTGGCTCCATAATCTCCTTGATCAGAAAATTTGGGGTACAACTGAGTTCCATGGTGTTACAATACAGGTTCTCCTATGTCCTGAGTCTTCACTGACCTTGAAAGACTAGGACAAAAATGTTGGCTGAACTTGCAGCCCTTCCATTTCTCCAATTTTTGATCTGCAAACCTAGGCTATTAACCATCCAGAAGAGAAGCTGATTATTACCCTGGATCATATGCAGTTCTGTTTGCCCTAACTATCTGTCTAAATATCAAACATCTCAGGCATAATGTGGAACAGATATTTTCTATCAAGTATTGATGTATCACATTTTAAGTTCTTACAGAATATGAGGGAAAATTTTTCAAGATAGTACTATACACATATTATTACACAGAAATTTAGAAATCTAACCATATACAGACTTATAGCAGAATAGTCTTGTAACATTTTTTTCCTTGTGCATTTTTTTATTTATTACCAAAACAAACAAACAAAAAAAAAGCTTTTACTTGTAAGAAAGTATGATAATAATTGGTATGTCATGACAGGAAGTATGTATTTAGCAGACCAGAATGACAGGCATTCCAAGTGTGACCCGTCTATTACACATTGCTATTTTCAGTGCAGTTGCTTGGTTCAGAGGTATTAGCACATGTAGATATTCAGGTTGAGAATTCTACCATTTAACTGCTACTTTCAAAAACCTGCCGATGTTTCTTGGGATATTTGTCTTGTCCATTTTGTGTGTGCAAATATATGGCTTTGTCCCTGTCCTGTTTCCCAGCTCTTCTCCCTACCCTCTCCTCATTGTCCAATACTCAAGTTCTCACTTTCCTTTTAGTTGTATTACACCTTTCTATTTGTATTTCTTCTTTTGATTTCTTATGCTAGGGAGACTGTATGATCCTTTACAAAGGCAAAGGGAGATTTATTACTTAGATGTTACTTATTGCTCATATTTTCTTTACCATATTATCTTTCTTTCCTAGTTATAGAGAGATCATGTAGCAGAGCAAAATAGTGTACAAGCTGTGGAGGTTACTTGGTTCCATTGCCAACTGTATCTCTGACTCGCTGGTGAAATTGGGGTAAGTTTCTTACTTTGTAGGCCACACTTGCCTTACCTGTTAGTTCACCAAGATCAAATCTGTTCTCAAGGTGACACAAGGACTGAATTTATTTGTATATATAAAGCAGATGGGAAGATACCAAAACATAAAACTTTGTCAATATTTTACAGCAGATTGATAGGCACACTTATTTTGTTTCATTTTGCTATAATAAATAATATATTTTATAAATATTATGTAGTTAATATTTATAAAATATATTAATGTACAATTTACATAGAGTACAATGTGCCAGCCCTGGCACTCCATTAGGTGAACTTCAACACTTGTGCATGTCTGTGTAATCATCATCTCAAGCAAGATGCAGAATATCTCCATATTCGCCAGAGGTCTGTATTAATCAGCTTTGTCCTTACTGAGACAAGCACCCAACAACTACAACTTAAAGAGGACAGGTTTAATTTGATCCGTTTCAACCCATGGTTGGCTGCCTCAAGGCATGTGGTACAGGGCACAGTGGAGCGGAGCTCCCTTGTCCATGACAGCAAGGGAGAGAGCAGGGTAGAGCGCCAGAAGGGATTAAGTGACACAACCCAAAGCCTGGTCTGCATGGCCCCTGAAACAGCTAAAAGAATGCTCCACCAATCTCTAGAGCAGATTCAAAGCTACTGTATCTGCCACAAGGTCCCCTCCTCCTCCTTCCTAGCCTGTCCCCTCTGCTATCCCAAAGATAATCACTATCTGACTCTATCATCATGCTATAGCCTTGTTTGTTCTTGAATTTCAAGTACAAAGAGTAATAGAGAATATACCCCCTTTGTGTGTAGCATTTATAGGTCAGTGCAATTTTTTTTGAGATTTATCACATGGTCCAGTACACAATTAGTTCATTCTTTGTTGTTACTGCATACCATACAATAAGTTTTTGTTCTTTTTTTCTGGTGGAAATTCTAATTGTTCCAACTTTTGGCAAATCTGAATACCACTGTCATGAATACTCTGCATAAATCCTTTCATGGACATGCACTTTCGTTTTTTCTCTTGAAAATACCTAGAGTGAAGCCGGTTGATGATAGGATAAATGTAAGTTTAATTTCCCAGAAAACTTTCTGACAGCTATCCAAAGCAGTGTCACTATTTTAAGGTTCTACCAGCATACTATGTGAGCTCAGGTTATTTAATATCCCCACTCACATTTGGTTTGTCTGTCTATGATATCGTAACTGTTCACATAAGTGTGAAACAGTATCTATTACAGGAATTGAAATTTTCTTCAGGAAGATTAAAACTCCGGAGACCAGATGATTTCACTGGTTCTGTCAGGCATAAGGAACTCCTAAATGTTTAAGGAAATAGAGGGTAAAGAACACTTTGAGGTGATTAAAGAATCAGTTTCTCAACAGGCTTCAATCATTTGTCCCTCATTTACAGCCCAAAGATGCCTAGCACCACAGCTTTCTGAGAGCTGAGTCAATTCTGTGGTGTTAATTAGTTGTTAGTAGGCTTCCCACTGCTGGCGCAGTATGCAGAGATTTAGACCCTGTTCTACCACCATCTTTCCAGCTTTCAAGTTTTATAGCTTCTGTGTAATCTTCCATTTTTCCTTCTTTCTGAATTTATCTTTACAAGGAATTCATTTGACATTGTTGTCTGTCTCACGTGAGGCAATGTCACTAGCTATGCTTCATTTTGTCTCTCCATTGTTTGCTGCAGTCCCTCAGAAGTCCTTGTTTATGCTGAAATTCTGAGCTGCCGTTCAGAAGGCTATGGGAACGCCTTGGAAAGCTGACTACAGGAAGCCTGGGTTTGACTCTCCTCAATCACTTCCGAACGATGTGAGCTGCTTAGCTTCTCTTGCCTCAGTTTCTCCATATGTAAGAGATAACAGCAATACTATCGTGTGTAATTATGAGAATAAAATAACACAGAGTTAGCCCGAGACAGTACTGGAAACACAACAAGATCTTTAAAGGCAGTTGGTATCCCTAGTCTTACTATCCAGAACAGTATTGTGAGTTGGAGAGTTCCTCCAGGAGGTTAAATCAGAAATAATGGCCCAGTGAGTATAGCAGGTCTGTAAACAGAAGGAGGAAATATTTCACAACTCACTGATGCCACTTGTGCTTATTTATTCAGGTTTATCTTTGTACCATGTTATAAGGATTTAGAAAATAATATTCAAAGATTGCGCACTAATTTTATTCGTGTTTCTTGTATTCAAGTTTAAACTGATATTTTTTAAACCATTTATTAATGAATATTTAGTAAACAACTTAGCAGTGTAAAAATAATCCAAAGGCCTAGTTTGGGTTTAAAAGAACATAGGGCTAGGAAATGTTTTATATGTAAACACAATTATATGAAGCAGCAAAGAGAGATTTTTATTCACTAAGGCAGATATTGTAGTAAATATTGCCTTGTAGTTAATGTGGAGAAGGTGAAGCTTTTTCCAATACAGAATACTAAAAATAAAGCAACATAAAAGAAATCATAATTGTATTTCCATAGTATATAGAGTGTACTCACATAGATACATAATATAATATTGAATGTAATTATTTCAAAATGTCCTAAAATAGAAAAGACCACGTACATATTCTCTAATTGTTTATATTCATAAATAAATCTCAGTGTTCTGAACTAAATAGAAGAACCCACTTTAGGCAGCCCAGTAGCCCAGCATACTACATCTATTCATGCGTTGGGCACCGGTATCAGTGTGGAAGATGTTATGTGGCCTTGCCTGTGGTTAGCAGCAAGGATGCAAGGGCTCTGGGTTATTAGAGAGGAAGTGGGCAGTGTTAGCCCTGGAGTGGAAGAAGAAAACCAACACCAAGAACCAGGTGTCAGCATGTGAATAGCCGAATTGAGAAAACAGCCTAGAACAAGTAAGCTGAATCCCAGGCCTAAAGGATCAGTGTGGAGGGCGTAAGAGGGAAGCCCACTGAAGCAGCCAGGACTAAGCTGCCCTGGGCTTTGCTCAGATGGTTTTTGAGGGCCAAAGACCTAGGCATCCTGCTAGGCTCCTGCCCACCTTAGGAGGACAGTGCAGCACCTGGCAGTAGGAACACAGTGTGGCGCACTGTTGTCACATGTTTGCTTTTCAGTTAGCACAAGAATTTGCCCTTGCATGGGAATTGCATGAGCAAATGTGATAGTTTTTCATAAAGTGCATAAAAATTAACACATATTGAAAATTAACTCCAAACAAGTCAGAGTTAGGGCATTTCTATGATTACAAAGGCAGCTGGTCTCAAACCTGCTTTATCTATCTCACTTTAGCAATGTTTGGTTATGCATAAAAAGAACCGATAATCATAACATGTTGGAAGGTTACTTTTCTGGGGTATCTGGTGATTATCATTTTAATAAACACCAACCTGGTGTTTTCTACTGCAGTTTTGTACAGATTACAGGGTACTTTATGTATACTAGCTTTTGCTTTAAAAATTCAAAACTCAAAATATGTTTTCTAGAAACACCCAGGAAGTAATTCAGCACTTTAACAAACAGGTTCTGTTTCAGGAAGATTTGTAAGACAAAGTCATTTCTCACATTCTCTCTATGTAACTTAGATTGCCTTTCAGACACATCTTATAAAAAAAAAAAAGTGAAAATATGAACGTGGTCGGAGCAAGTCTACACGAATTGTGCAGGGCTGCTAAGGTTTCCTTGGACAGTCGGGACTAGGCTCCACTGTTAGGACACAGCTCTTGCAGTGCCTCCAACAGAAACCAAATGTGGTTGAAACACAGGCAAGGTGCCATTTATTCTGGGTCCCCTGTTTTTTGGTTTATGTCCTTTCAATCATAATTTATAAGACTACTTTGGCCTCTGTGAAATGGCTTCCTATTCCACATCCTTTAACTGCTACTCTAGTATTTTCTGCAAATACATTATTTCAAAGGAAGTGGAGGCTGGGGAGATAGCTCAGTAGACTAGGTGATTGCCTGCCAGGTGCAAGAGCCTGAGTTCAATCCTGGTCCTGCAAAAAAAAAAAAAAAAAAAAAAAAAGCAAAATCAAAGGAAGTGGAAGAGGTAGCACTGAACTGAGAAAAGAAAACCCTTGGTATATCACAGTACTGTTTTCGGGACATGTAAACAAGCATTTCTTGAGAATATGACACACTTATAATTTTATCTTCATTGTCTTTACCTTTCTCAATGAACCTGAACAGGGTAGGTAATGATATGTTAATGACCCTCATCTCTTCATCAAGCACTGCATTAAACAGTCGCTATACTTAATCATAATACATTCTCTCAATAAGCCCAAGAGGTGAATGCCATTACCTAATTTATACTTATGATGAAACTGAAGTTCAGAGAGGTTAAATAATTTTCCTGTGGTCGGAGCTTGTGGGTGAGTATATTTCAGGATGCAAGTCCAAAACCATTGGCTTTTAAAATCCTCAGAATGTTGCTGATAGCCCATGAATGAGCAGAGTTGAGTAGAATGGGTGAGTATTTTATATACCAGAGATCCAAGCCAGACCTTAAACTTCTTTTTTTAAATGTATTTATGTTTTCAGTACAGGGTCTACAGGGTCTCACTATGTAGATCAGACTCATAGTGATTCTCCTGTTTTCAGCCTCCCAGGCACTGGGATTATAGGCATGTGCCACTACGCCAATCCTTAATCATTGTCTCAGTGTGCCCCTGGAGCAGAGCTAACACAGCATGCAGGGAATTGAACCCCTGCTGCTGTACTCTGCCTAAGTAGGTACTTCAGTTCATTGAGCTATTTGGCTAGCCCTAAACTTCTTAGGAGTTCTGAGTGTGTTGTTCAACTTGTGTCCTTCAGTGAGCCTAATCCTGTATCTGAATTAATATGAATTAATCTTGGGAACTCAGCAAAGAAGAAAGCACAGGGCTCACACCTGAGCACACTGCCTTTGAATCTTGCCCTGCTCACTTCACAGCTTTGTGCAAGTCATCACCAAGATTTTCATCATAAGGGCTTGAGAGGAGAAAGCACGGAGGCAGGATGCATACCAGTGTGCCCCAGGGGGCCCAACAAGCACAGAGGAACTGATGACAAGCACAGTGGGAAGCCACCCCCAAGAATCTCCCAAGCCACCCCTTGGCACCAGCCTGGCTGTGGGTATTGGTGCGCACTGTGCCTTCCTGAGCCCCAGTCTGTCACTTGCAAAAGCTGAGTAACACTTCCTTCACGGCTCAGTATTTCCAGGGCTCACCTTCCAGGGCTCCAGTTCATAGCCTGACCGACTGAATCAGCCAGTATAGAGTAATGTCTCAGAATCTGCATTTCCATTCAGTTCTGAAGTAGGACAAAACTCCTGTCTCTGGAACCACATCTGGTGAATTACTGAGGTAGACACAAAAGAAAAAAGAAAGTACCGGACCAAAAATCATGGGTATTTTTGTTACTTGGACATCCTCAAAGTATGTGTGGAAAAGTCTGAAGAAAGAAAAGCATAAAGTCCTGGGGCAACCTGTTAGGAAGGGTCATGTGTAAGAGGGCCAAGGACAGGGTGATAAGCTGCTTAGCCTGTGTTCTTAGGCCTGATACTGGATTGCTTCCTAGATGTGCCATTTATAAAATGGAGATGAAAATGTGGTCTTAGATGAGGTGGAATTTTCAGGTAAGTAAATATAATGGACCCACACACAAACTCACTTGCATGCTTTTAAACTTACTTCTGAAAGGAAGGTTGTCCCTAAAGAAGCCAATGCTGCTAACTTTTGAATGCGAATAACACCCTGCCAACTCCATCTGAAGTCAATGCCATCTTCTCCTACAATGCTTCTACTGTTTCCTTTGGAAGGAAATCCAACTGGTTGGACACCAGATTGTAGGTTGTGCCTGGATTTGTGTGAAAGATTTTGCACATTAAAAGTAAAACTGGCAAACCTAGGTTTTCTGACAGCTTTGTGAAGTGTGAAAAAAAAATCATATTTTTCTGGCACAGTTTTATGGGTTTTTGTCTTCAGCAAGAGGGAAGCTTTGCCTGTAAAAATGGAAAAAGGGTCAGGCAAATGACCTCAGCCCTGGCAACCAAATTTAAGAGCCAGTGAATTCTAAAACAATAATTTCACTCAAATTTCTTAGATTTTCAGTGCAATTGGAAAGGAAAATTCTATGTACCAGGAATAGCAACCTCTCTGGTTTGCTCTATTCTCCCATCTAACAGGACCAAGAAAGCCCAGTTACAGGGAGCTATTTGAAATGCTGCTGACAGGAACAAGTGATCATGACTAATTACTGAAAAGGAAGGACATTTGCAAAGAAATTTTCCAGAAGGTGCGATGTTTGGGAAAAGAGATTACTTGGCTGGACTAGAAATATAAATTAAGGGCCTAATGGAGGCTCCCTGGAAAAAAACAAACACATGCCTACAGCTCTGCTATGATGGAGTTAACAAAGGAATGGGAAGACAGAAAACTCAAATAGAGAGATGTGCTCTCTCTATTATTTCAACAGGCAATTTACCATAAAGCTAACCAGGCATGAACTTCAGAGGCCTGCTCAGCACAGCTTTGTAGAAAGGCCTGAGTAACATGTTTATGCAGCCATGTGTTTCTGAATTTGTCACCTCTTTACAATTTTAAAATTTATTTTATTGTTCTGCAAAATTCACTTTCTTAGCTAATGTTTTTTTCCTTAATGATGATTTTTTTAGTGTATCTAGTACAGGGCCTACAGGATCTCACTACACAGATTGGACTCATAGTGATCCTCCTGTTTTCAGCCTCCCAAGAGCTGGGATTATAGGCATGCACCACCAGGTCCAGTCTAATGAGGATTTTTCTAAAGCTATATAAACTCTATCCTTCTCAGAATCTGAATCTTTACCTTCTCTATACTGTCTGATTCTCACAGAGTTCATGAGGTTACAAGTAAATCAGATAAATATGTCTGTATTAGCTTCAATGATGATAGTTTTCTAAGAGCTGGCCAGAGAGCTCAATGAACTAAAGTGCCTTCTTAGGCAGAGTGCAGTGACTGGGGTTTGATCTCCTGGCATACTGTGCCCCAGGGCATGCCAAGATGGCAATTGAGACTGGGTGTGGTGGTACACACCTGTAATCCCAGCACTTGGGAGGCTGAACACAGGAGAATCACTATGAGTCCGATCTATGTAGTGAGGCCTTTTGGCCCTATAGACCTTGTACTAAATACACTTTTAAAAAGTTTCCTAAGCCTCCTCTAACAAGTACAGGGTGACTTAAACAACAGAAATTTACTTCTCACAGTTCTAGAGGCTGGAAGTGTAGTAACATGGATCCCCAGGCCTGGTTTCTTCTGAAGCCTCTTGCACACAGCTGTTCTTGCACCCACATCACCAGTCCAGTCCTATGCTTGTACAGCATCATGTCCTAAACTTTTCTATTCCTGAACTTTTTTTTTTTTTTTTTGGCAGAACCAGGGATTGAACTCAGGCCCTTGCACTTGCCAGACAAGTGCTTATTCTACTGAGCCATCTCCCCAGCCCCCCAAACTTCTTTTCTTATAGGTATACAAATGATATTGAATCAGGGCCCAAATGGCTTCAGTTTACCTTAATGTTCTTTCTAAAGGCCACAACTCCAAAGACTGTCACATTATAGGATATGGGGACTAGTCTTCAACATATGAACCTGAAAGGACACAATTTGTACTGTTAACACTCCACCCATGGCTTACCAAAAACCATGTAGTTCACTTTTGAAAAGCAAATTCAATGTATCTCACAAGTGCAAAAATTGTAACCCATTCCAGTATCAAATCTAAATCCAAAGTATCATTTTTATAAGCATTTAGCATGCCAGTCTTGCCCATGAAGACATTAAAGTTTCAGGAACAAAACTTGTTTTTCCCAGCATCCAAATTCCTGAGCTTGCAGTTGCCATTGGTTACTGGCATAACAAGAAGTAGTGGGCTCAGGTTCTATTAGCAGTCAAAAGAACAACTTACTATTGAACAGTTTCACTCAATATTTGACACTTACACAATTATATTTTCCTCTAGGAATTTAATTGGCCTGGTTTATGACCCCATGCCAGACCCCAAAGGGCTATTTCACAAGCTGCGCCATTACTCAGTCCTTACTCCCTCCTTATAAGCAGGTATCTTAGACGTGCCAGGTCACTTTCCACCAGAGGGTCTCCACATGCCCAAGAACCCTGAGGGTTCATCATGTTTATCCAGCTTAGGCGATACCTCCAACATTGCTGCTTTTAAAATCCAGTACTCAAAACCCACAAAATTACCCCAAATGATCAAGGAAACCAAAAGGGACTTATGGGTAAGGCAATTAAAATTGCAAATCTCACTTTGAATTGGGTTAATGAGTCACTAATAGTGAAGAAAGACCCGCATCTTTCACTTTTCTGTATTTTTTCTTCTATGCTTCCATTTAACCTACCTTTGAGATAGGATGTGTGTATTGGCTTGGGGGCAACCAGTAGACTATGGTGAAAGAAAAGAATATGTGTGTGGGTAAAACAGAGGTAGAAAAATAAGATTATACCTAATCCAGGTGACAGTAAAGTTTTCTTGCCATATAAATAACCTATTAAACATATATACCATATGTACATATTTATACACACATTTGCTAAAAGGTAAAACAAAACAAGCAACACCAGTCTAAACTTCATTTAAATGTCATAGGTGTATTGAGATTCTTCAACTCTAAAAAATATACCTGCATAAAAATATGACCTGTGGTTATTAGATTATCTTTCTACTTCATTTATGTAGTAGGTTCCAAGACATTCTTGGTTTGTTCATGCATTTAACAAATTCATACTGCAACACTTACATGTCAAAAATTTTGCTAAATTCTAGGGATTGCAAGTAAATAAAACATGGCTCATAATAATATAATGCAACAAAAAGTACACTAGCATGGTTCCTTTTGGTGCTCTCAGCTCAGTGTAGACAGAGGACTGTCTGGTATGGGGTTATCAGGGAATTAAGGTGGGATTACAGCTGGGTTCCAGACGGTGAGTGTTCAGGGAGGGTAGGCAAGGGAGTGTCCCAAATGTAGAGAGGTTGTATACAAAGAAGGCATTTCATGAAAAGGCAGAAGGTACAGGAAATCCGTTCATTTTATGGTGGCTAAGATGCAGAGAATGGAGGACCTAAGGAGGACAAGACCTTACTAAGCCAGGCCCTGGAGGACTCACCTCACGCAGTCAGACCCTGCTTCCCAACACCAAGCCAGTTGGAGCCCTCCATAATCTAGTGACCTTATACAAGCCCCACCTATGAGTACGCAACATTTTGTGGGGGATGCCTAATTACAAACTGCAACAAAGTGTAGTCAGAATGCAATACATGTAAGTATCAAAACTCCTAGCTTAATGTAATCACTATGTATCACAAACATACACTAACAAAAACTTTAAATTACATAAGATATTATAGATCATTATATAACAGATATCTGAAAGACTTAAAACACCTGGGCCATATTATTTATATAAATGTTGTATATGCCTATCTTATGAGTTATGAAAAAATTTGTTTTGTTGATACTTAAATCTATAAAAACAAACTAGAAGAAAATTGATGAATTTTGTCTCAATCTGACAATGAGTAATTGGAAAAGAAATGACTAAATGAAAGATGGAAAACAGTTCCATTAATTTTATTAAATGATTTATGTCCAAAAATATTAATTTTGAATCTTATTACTTATACAATTTAATATATATTAATTTTACTTTTGATAAGTTGTTTTCCATTTTTATTTTATAATACATAAATCATTTATTATATTTAATGCACATTAATATTTACAGCCTTGTGACATAGGCTATAAAAATACTTACATTTAAATTCATTTATGCATTTTTGTTGCTGAGATGTGTAGAATTACCGTAGAAGACTAAATCTTGATATCATATTAGGCTATGATGGGATTTTTATGGGTAAAAAAAGAATGGAAATACAAAGGTTTACATGGAAAAGTATCAATGTAATATTTCCACTTGGTGTAATTTTAACAGATTTTTTGAAGTATAATTTATATACTACAAAATTCACCCATTATAACTATAGGGTTTACATTTGAATATTTGATTAAATTTATACAGCTGCACAACAATTTCCCTACCCCGTTGCCGACCATTCACCATATTAGAAATATTGTTTATAGTTAATATGTTTGTGCATCGTAAAAATAAATGATAAGCACCAAAATACTATGACATTTAGATTTTATGGAATACATTTTTAAAAGAGTGAGGATCTTGATGTTTATGAAGGTTCATGAAATATATCCTATGAATCTATGTAAAACTCTATAAAAATTGAGACATCATTCTAAAAATAAAGGAGCATTCATAGTTAATAAAAATTAAGGGTAATTCAGGAAAAAATTCTACTCTGTAAAGTTTTATTTTTATTGTATTTTATAAAATATGAACAAATTCTGTACTTGTTTGGTTGATTGAAGTCATTGTTGTACATCTGAATTTAATTAAAATCACAGGACTCAAAACTCATTTTTCTTCCAAAAAACATACAACACCTTAGTCTATATAACAGGGAGGAAGAGCAATAAAATACTTCTTTTGAATGACATAGGGTGAGTTTTCCAAGTCAGAATACTGTGTATTTAAATTCTGGATTGACAACTACAGTCCTGTTTATGAGCAGGATGATTTAGATATCCTGGGATTATCTTGGTCTTAGATTGAAAATTAACTTGTCCTTTCATTTTCCTTAGATAAAAAACATTTAGATTTTATTGTTACCAAGATACACAAGATATATCTACTTCTTATCCTTTTTTATAGGAGATTAAATCTCACCTTTAAATCAGATTTCATATGAATTACACATATATGTTTATATAAACAGGCAGGCAGACAGACAGGTTTTTAAAGGGTCATTTTGGATCTTATCTTTACATATAAATGTGTTTTAAGAACATAAAAGATTCCAATATATGTTTTTTAAATCAAGAACAAGACTTTTACTGCATAAAAATAGAAGGTAGCATTTTTTATTTCTCATAGACTTGGTCTACTCTGATTCTTTAAAAAAAAATCCTTCAACTATGAAAGAGATTAAAGCATAAGGGTCTACGGCAGCATGATAAAAGTTTCTAAGTGTGATTAAGGTTCCAATCTCATGACATGTGGGGTAACCTGCATAATTATATTCCCTTTAGTGCTACAGAAAAGTCCAAGTGATTGTAATATATGCTAACTTAATCTTAGCCACAGAAAATGTGTTTCTAATTTTCAAATTCAGCAATTTTTCAATAAAAGTTGTTGCACTTCGTCTGATCTATTCTCAAAATACGGAAGTGCTTGAAGCCCGACCACCTGCAATAACAGATTACTGCTTTCTAAAATATTACCATGCACCTACAATGTGGAGGCACAAGGCTTTGCTAAAAAAGATCTTTGTTGTTTTTTTTCTAAAAGAAAGAAGTGATCCCAAAGCAAAGCTGGTTTTCAGCAGCCTCTCTGCTCCCCAATGTGACTGGCATCAAAGTCTAATGAAAACCTATTTGCGGATACTGGCTCCAATCCAAGGTACACCACTGGCATATTCTAGACCCCTTGGGACATGACTCATATAAAAAACACAAGGCTGTCATCAGACGGCTGGTGGCTCAAATAAATCAAATTTACTTTGAAAACTGAGGCATACCAAAATTTTATTAGGTGAAACTTTGGCATTTCTTATAGCCAACTTGCACATATATATTTTTATTACTTACAGCAGTTAAAAGGTATGCTACCAATCATATGCAAAACAAGAAAAGATTGCAGAGTACATTTTTTACTGGGTGGTAGGAGGAACTACCTCTTTTTTTTTTTAAAGAAAAAAAGGAACTCCAAATCATTCGGTAGTAATAGGAGGGATTGAAGAATGCAGCACAGTGTTTGCGTAATGCTCAAGCTCCGGGTACAAATCTGCACTGCACCCTCCATTTAGCAGATTTCAGTACTAATCATAAAGAACGCCTTTTCCCCTAAGGTGATTTCTTGCACTCTAAAACTATCAGCTGTACCACACTTCACAGGATGCTGACAGACAGTGTTCATAATCTACATTCATGAGAAGCAGACATGAACATACCCAAGCTCTT
Source organism: Ctenomys sociabilis (assembly GCA_004027165.1). Taxonomy (NCBI): domain Eukaryota; kingdom Metazoa; phylum Chordata; class Mammalia; order Rodentia; family Ctenomyidae; genus Ctenomys; species Ctenomys sociabilis. Next base: position 54,630 of record PVKA01006639.1, on the reverse strand, counting down.
GATGACCTAAAAAGGATTAAACTTTAAGCTTCAAAGGTCTACTGCTGCTTATGCATCCGCTTGTATGTCGTGTCAGCTTCAGATTCAAGCACGGGGACACACAGTCTTCAGTTAACCGTTAGAAAACTCTTCATGTTTAAGGTTAATCCACATTCACATTTAAAACAGTTATCTGGTCATCGAGTGTAAATGAGAAAATAGGCCTTTATCCAATGAATATACTGTGGAATTAACATGAATTTTAATTAGCTTATGATTTTCTGTCAACAAGTATGAAATATGTAATAAATGAATATGAAAATATACATATGTATGTGGTATTATGTGATAGTGCAATACATGCATAAATTATATGACTATTATTCACCTTAAAAATTACATCAGTCTCATTATAAAAGCAGTGAAGCTAATTTTCCTAAAGTGGTAACTGCTTTGCGAGTTTTATACAGTGAAGGATATATTATTATATGTGTGCTCAAGCACATATAGACATACACAAATTTTCTGAGAGATTTCAACTAGCAAGCTTGGACCAGGATCTCCTAAAAAATTTATACTTACACAAAATGTGAATTTCTAAAATACTATCTGGCATAGAATTCATTAAGGTTATTATTCTAAATTATAAAATCTAACCATATGATCATTGTATCCTGCCACCTGTAATTATAAATCTTGCCACATGTAATTATAAATAAAGTCAAAGGACATATATACTCCATTAAAGTGATATGTAACATGTATTTTTAACAGCTCTTCTGGAATTATTTTTAGGTCTACCCTTACATAGCTTCCTTGATTACTTTAGTATCACTCTATAAAAGAGTAATAGCCCTTTTCCCAGGAAGGTCATGGGCAAACAGGCACTAGCAGCTCAGACCGAATGACCTTCTATGTCCCGTCCTGTGTTTTTGCTGATGAGGCATAAGTTAGGCTGATGCAAAGGGTAGAATCAACTATTTTGGTTGGATTTACTTATCGCTTGAGAAAATCACTCACTCTGAGTACAAGTTTGCTAACAATTTGTCAGACCCAAAATCACTTCATCTGCAGTGGGTCAGTGATTTTCACACATTGAGGTAGCCTCAATCAAGTGTGTGAGAAAGGAAAGCCAGACTGATCTGGCCATAGAACACAAAGGAAGAAACACATCTGCAATCAATGAACACGGAATTGTTTGGGGCTTATTACCTGCTGTGCATGGTGCTAGAACTGTGAAGAATAGAGAAGAAATGTATAAAAATACTTCCTGTCTGAAACTGGCAACAATTTAACTGAGAATGCACAAGTGAATAAAGAAATTATCCCAGGAGCAAAACAAGACAGTAATCCCATCTATGCCCCAAACACAAGTTTTCTGGTCACTGACTACACGTGGAGTTTGGCAGGGCAGCACTGGAATGGGCAGAGGGCAGGAGTGGCCAAGGTCATAATTTATTTTTGTAAAAATCTCACCATAAATTAAATCAGAGACAGAGAGTGAAGCTAGAAGATTTGTTCCTTCTTTGACAAAAGGCTAGTATCATACATGTAATTATCAAACAATTTCAGACAAACATAGAAATTGAAACATTAACAACATTCTAGAACACAAAAAAAGGAGATCACAACAAGCAATTGACAAATGAGATACAAGTGCACTGACCATTTAACCTGAAAGAAATGAAATTTTTACTAACTGAAGCAGGAATAAGGATTAAAAACCAAAGCTCCCGAGGTGGAAAACAGCTGGGAGAAATGAAGATATTTGTTCACATACAATAGAAGATAAATGATCCAGGAGTTTCGGAAGGCACTTTGGCCATGTGTGCTGAAAATCTTACCACACATAATGATCTTTGATCCGGTAATTCCACTGCGAGGACATTTTCTTAGGGGAATAATTACAAATACCATGAACTTGTTTAAAATTTTTTAAAACTTTAGAAGCAACATGACAGTCATTTAGTAACAGGATTGATCGCAATAAGGATTTAAAAATTTATTCAAAGGGAAGGAGCAACTGGGATGAGAGGACAGAAAAATGACAGACAAAAGGAAGTCAAAGAGAAATATTTGTATAAACACAGGATAGCTTGGATGATTGTACTGCTGCTCTGCAGATCTGCTGAAAGGAGCAGTCAATGCTTAATATTTTTTCCCTTTAAATTTTTTTACCAATTTTACATGTTTATAGGTAATCTGTTCAACTAATTTGAAGACAATAATGTACAATACAATAACCATTGCTGACTTCCTATCATTTGGTTTAGTGAAATTCTAAATAGAATTTATTTAGTGAAATTCTATTTAGAATTTCACTAAATATTTTTATTTTTTAAAATCATTTTTTATTCCATTAAAAAAATAAAATAAAATAAATAATTAAAATTAACATATTTAGGAAAAGAAATATGCCTTACATACTGATACACAGAGTAAGCTACAAAACACTGTATGAAGTTCACTTCAAAGTTTAAACATAATATCAGAAAAAAATAACTAAGAAAGAATATGTTAATATGTAACTTATATAATAGTAATTATTTGGGTGGTAGAAATATAGGTTACATTTTCTTTTTTTCAGTCTAGTTTCTTATTTACCAAAGTGTATCATTTTTCTTATTTAAAACAAGTTTATTTTTAAAATAATGCTGCAGAGAATTTTCAGCGGCTAATGGTATTTACACTTATTTAAGATAGCTTTGGCTGGCTGAATACTAATGTTTGCTAACTTTTGCTGTCCAGAGGAGTATTTGAAAATATGCACTTCCAACTCAGGTTTATTTATGACAGAATCACTTTCTCTGAAGCATCAGGAGTAGAGAATACTTAACTTTAATGGGTAATAATAATTCGCTTCTTAAATCATTTGGGTTTCCTTAAAATGCTATATGTCTACTTGTTTTATCAATGTGAAGCAATTTAGTTTATTAAATTACTACTAACTAATATAAAGTAAGACATTTGAAAACGCATAATTGCATGATGTTTTGGTCTTCCTTGATAATTACAAGAGAAGTTTTCCTCAAATGTTTTCGGAACTGGAGCAGTCAGGTAAGCAAAGGAGTATGCTTACGGTTCTTCCTATAGGATTGATTTCATGAGAATGTCAGTGATCACACAACAGAAAACTAAACTTTAACCAAGCTGTGCTTCATGACTTTAAACACAACTCTGGACTCTTAATTAACAAAAGATAAAGTGATTTTGAACAAAGCAAAAAACACCAAAAGCCTTGTTATTATTTTCATAGTGCATGATGGTATAATTTTCTAACCAACTGCCGGATTTTGCCTACTATGTTTGCCTGACTAGTGAAAGTAGGATGAATTTGGGGAACACAGAGAAGAAACTACAACATATGAATTTAAAAAAGGGTTAGCTGTGGCATTTTTTTTTCCTGCAAGGCTCCTGATTTTAATTCAACACATTACATTAACATGATTAACTCGCTGAAATTATTTTTAGAAGAATGCAAGTTCCTCTTTCTACTTACTCCAGGAATGGAAATATTCTTTCAGACTGTTTGGGGAGGCACCCTGACTATAGATCCAGTCAGGCCTTTGAGCCAAACTCTTTCATCCACCAGTCAGCAGTAGAACTTTCCTGAGACATGAAAATGATTTTTTTTTTTTTCTGTGTGAGATCTTGGGAAAGGCAGAATTTTCTTTCATGTTAAATTTGCAAGTCAGGAGGATATTTCTTCCATGAATAAGATGATTTTTAGTTATCATGTATCTTTTGAAAGCAACGTGGAGAGTTTTCTGAGCTTTTTGATAAAGAAATGATGAAGCAGCGTGCGTGTACGTAAACAAGGAAACAGATCCCAGCCGGGAAACAGGCTCAGTGCCCTGCTTGGGGAGTGCTCCTTTGTGAGTTAGGGTCTACGGCAACTGATGCCAAGCCCTGATTGATCCAGACTTTGTCACCAACTTGAGCCCTCCACTAACTGGCCAGGAAAGCAGAATTCTTCCTGGTGACAATTTGGGATTAATTACCTTGGCGGTCAGACTTGAGAACCAGACAATATAAGAATTTTGGTCTGTCACCTAGCTTGCCTATAAACTTGTACAAAAGCTCCACTTAGCTGCTTTTTCAGGTAGCTCTCTAACCTTATCTTCGTCCCACCTTTCTTGGCTGCTTCTCCCTCAATGAGTGTTTAAGAGGCATTAACTGTAGAGAACTGCTCACACTGTGGATGTTTTATTAGTTTTATAAAACCCAGTGTGGTGTACTCATGCTCCTTAACGTTACAAATAAAACTCACACATCACCAACACAACAGAATAAAATGACAGTGGCAGAAAATTCCGCACAGCAGATGTTATATTAGGGTTAGGGTGCCTACATTCTTGTATCTTTTTCAGTCACACCTTGTACTTAATAACTGAATAAAATTGCTTTGTACTTCTGTTTCGTTGTGAGAAATAAAGGTATTCCTTCCAGCTTTAGTGATTTAGGCTTTTAAATCCATTCCCCCACTGATTTTAAAAATCATTCGTCCTTCCTTTCTTCAGTAGTACAAAGCTTTCAGCCAATGAAATCAAATGATTTCAACCTGATTTGCAAGAAAAGCTTCCATCAGATTTGCTTCTTGGAAACCTCTCCTAAAAAGTTTGGAAGATTTTCATGGCTCCCTGCACAGGAAAGGTAAGTCATTTCTCTGAAGTGTGTGCTTACTTTGCTATTATTTTATCTCTCCTCCAAGAATTGTCATATTGTAGAACAAAACATTTAGCAGTAAACTCATTTATAGATTTTCTAATAAAATAAAATGGAAAAAATGAAATTATAAATACTGTAATCACAATAAAGCAAAGTAAAATTTCTCCATCTTGACTTTCTTTTTCTATTAAAAAATACAAAATAGTAAAAAAAAAAAAAAAAAGAATTAGAAACATGCAAAACTTCACTAAATGAAGTAATAGGAATTCAACAATGGTTGCTGATTGCATGATATTATCATCAAATTAGTTGTTTTGGTTACCAGATGTAATGTGCAAAATTGGTTAAAAATGTAGCAAAACAACAACAAAGTTATAGGAAGTTAGAAAGAAAAAAATAAGAATAGAAAGAAAAAAATATTATTAACTAAGCAACTTAACAGATACAGTTGTATAAGTCACATACGCTATTTGAAACCATGGCTTTCATGCATATGCAAAATTGGTAATAATTACAATGAAAAACCAAGTTACTTCATTAGATACTGTTGGGCATTTTGACGGCCTTCAAAGGTGTTTGTAATGACTGATAAGTTCATAAATGTTTTCCCGTATGTGATGTTGAGCCATAAAGGTTGGCTTGCATGCACACTCCGGTCATTGGAATTGTACAGCAGAGAAACAACTGCTGTTAATTAAATTCACACCTGTATTCTGATAATGCAGGAAAAATGCAGGAGAGAAGTGACATGATAGAGCATCTAAGTGCAAGGTCCTGAGTCGTATTACAGGTGCAAAAAAAAAAAGTTTCAATCATGGGAAAGCAAAGTTTTTTTATTTTTTAAAAATAATTTTATTGAGAAAGAAATAGCAAGGAGACAGTTGCAAAACAGGTTAGTAGAGCAGTTACAATAAATAATACATTGCATATTGTCTTTGTGGTATTTATTCATAGTGCAAGATGCAGACATATCTTGTCTAAACACTATTACTTCAAAATTTCTTCTCATTGAACTAAGAGAAAGTAGCTGTATATATCTATGCTAGCTATTTTGTAGATACATATATTTTTTTCACTATAAAATAGTCATTCATTTATATCTTCCCTTTTTTTGTTTACTTTTGTCAGAGATGAATATTCCATTGCCCTTCAATTATTGTAGGTGCATGAATTCAGCAAAGTAATCCAATATAGTCTAGTAGTCCATAATCATAGCAGATTATCAAGGACTAGCCATGTCAGAAGTTATTGACTTGAACATTTTACAGCTCAGCATATTAATATGGCTTTACTTTTTATAAGCAAAGTTTTTTTTAAGATGAAAATAAAAGAAACAAAAGCAACTATAGCACAAGGCAGAATTTAATAAACTATAGAATATAATGCTCTGCAAGCAGGTACAGGGGCCGGGGTTCGATCCCCAGGCCAGCTGTGACAGCCCCACCTCTGGGGCACACTGAGAGGGCAATTGAGACTGGGCATTGTGGCCCACACCTGTAATCCTAGGACTTGGCAGGCTGTAAACAGGGGGATCACTACAAGTCCTAGTAGTGAGATCCTGAACACCCTGTAGAACCTTCCCTAAAATATAAAAAAAGGAAAAGAATATAATGTTCTTCTAGTCAAGAAAGAAATATTATTCCCAGGAGGCGGATCAGGGAAGACTTCCTGGAAGGGCTGTGGGAGATGTCCAAGGGCCCATGCCTATGGCCTTGCTGCCCACTGATGCAAGAACTGGCTCCAGTACTGTAACATCATGAAACTCAGTTGAGCCCCAAATTTTCTAAACAGGGAGATTATGGAGCCACAGAGGAAAGAGATCGAAGTTCTATAGTATGCCTGGGGAGAGTCAGATGGAGAGAAGACTTTCTCTCAGGCTTTCACAGAGAGCAAACTGTCAAGCATTGGCCATGACTCATCCACATAGATGACACAGACAAAGGATCTACAGAGTAAGGTACAGGATTACAAGATAAACCCTGAGGGGACTTCACTGACCTCTTCAGAAACAAAAGCTACATGTGTTGGTATATAGGTCTTACTCTATCTTGGTCTTAACCATCCAGCAGAAAAGTATAAAAATGAAGTATATAAGGCAGGACCATAATAACAAGTTGAGTTTTAAATGGCTACAGTCAACAACTTCTTCAGGTAACTCACTATTATTGTGGAATGCTGGACTGTGTTGGATTGTGTCACCAAGTTCAGGCACCTAAATTGGTTTAATGACAATGGAGTGCCCATCTTTGACAGGTCTAGAAGAAAAAAGTTATTCAAAGTAAGAATCATGATGTTTGTTTATAAATAGAACAGTTAGGATAAGTATGCCATGCTTCTGAATAATTCTACGAGAACCAAGATTTTCACTAACAGTGGCTGGACAAGAAATTATGTTGGCTTCTAGTACTATGGACAACCACTAGGAAAACAGCAAGGTAGAAAATATTAATTATTGAATCTTTGATATAATTCGGGTATAAAAATAAGGTACATAAACAGCTACACTCTCTTAATTTACTGATAAGAGACATCTGATATAATAATGTCTGTAAGTATAATATATATGCACCTTGTATGATACCAAAACATTATAAAAACAGTTTGTAATGTATTAATTTATCTAATCTGTCCTGTCTTAAAACTATCTCATTGATATTTGTACTTCAATAAAATAAAAAAAATAAATAAATAAATAAAATGTTAAAAAAAGGGAAAAGAACTGGTTCCCGCTCTTCTGATGTAACCACCCCTTCTTAAAAGCTGCTTCTCCTGTCACTTGCTGTTAGTTTCATCCTTCAGTTTCAAATTCTGTTGAAGGCTAGCAGCCTTATCTGTGCGGGGAGCAGAAGCAAACGAACAGGGCTACAGTGGAAAGGAAAGCTGGACCCATACTGTGAAGGTTTTGGATGCCACACTGTGTGGTACTGACTTTAGGAACACGAAGTCATTGGCCTTTCTGGGCAGAGCTGCTGCCAGATCTGCTGTAACACCAGACTGGTAGCTGTGCACATAATGACATGGTCCCCACAGAGTTCTTTGGGCTCAGAAATCATTTAGGGATCTTTGAAGATTTCCCTAGGTGATAGTGGTACAAAGAAGAGAGGATGAAGAATAGTTAAAATAGACAAGGGGGAAAAAGCAGTACTCAATTATATAAGAAATAATTCTTAACTACTTACTACTACAATGTCTCTTAAAAGGATTTGGGCAATTTTGTGCCTACAAAAACAAAAAGTAGAATTAACAAAATTCTTTATATTTTGGGAAAAGCTAGTCGAGGAAGAGATACAAATGATTTTGTTAACTTTCCTCCTCTTACCCCTCTTCAGCCTCCTCTTTCTTCTTTTTGTGCCTTCGGATTGAACCTGGGGTCTTTGTGCTGAACTGCATCTTCAGTTTTTTTTATTTTTTATTTTAAAACAAGATCTCACTAAGTCACTAAGTCACCAAGGGTGAGCTATAATTTGCATTTCTCCTGCCTCAGCTTCCTACATTGTTTGCAATACAAGTATATGCCACTGTGCTCAAGCACTGATTTTTAAAATGGATTTTGCAGTGAATTCTTCATCACTTGGAGAATTACAAAATAAGTTTATCTTCTAGAAGTGTAGTTTTTGGCTTTGAAAATGGTTTCAATCAATATCTGCAATGATTTTGCAATGTATATTGCTATATTAATACATTAATACAATATATTATTTTATTTTTTTATTTAGGACAGGGTACACAAGGTGTACAGGGTCTCACTGTGTAGATCGGACTTGTAATGATCCTCCTGTTTACAGCCTCCCAAGTGCTGGGATTACAGGTGTGAGCCACCACGCCCAGTCTCAATTGCATGGGGCTGGTATTGCAGACCTGGGGATCAAACTTTGGCCTCCTTCATCTGCCTAATCAGGCACTTTAATCTGCAGAGCTATTTGGCCAGCCCTAATATTTTACTTTTTGATAGAACAAAATCTTCAAGTTTATAAAATAAATTGAAATCATTTGCCAGACACTTTTAGTTAAGACAATAATTTGGATCTTTATAAAAACTTTGTAAGTTCAAATAACATCTGTGAATTATTAAGGAACATATAGTACTTTGAAATACTTGATTTTTAAAAATGTTTTTAAACTAGATGTGAAATTTCTTTGTATAACAAAATGAAGTATTATATTTAACAGTGAATAGAAAGAATACTTCCTGTTTACTTTGCAATGATCAAATGATTTAAACTCAACTGATATGAAGGAACTTATGAAATAGAGAAAAAAATGATAATATATTTTTACTACTTGCTACCTCCTATTCACATGATCATAGATTTTCTTTACAAATGATTTCTACAAAGAATGTGATAAATCATCATTAAAAACATACCCCCTTAGGGGCAGGGGAGATGGCTCAGTAGAATAAGTGCTTGCCTGGCAAGTGCAAAGGCCCTCAAGCCCTTCAATCCCTGGTTCCACCAAAACAAAAACACATGAACAAAAACATACCCTGGACTAAAGTGCCTGCTTTGGCAAAGCACAGCAGCCAGAGTTCGATTCCCAGCATGCCACTCCAGCTCTGTCCCCAGGGTACACTGAGAGGGCGAGTGTGATTGGGTGTTAGGGTGTGTGCCTGCAATCCCAGTACTTGGGAGGCTGAAAACAGGAGAATCACTAAAGTCTGATCTACGCACATAGTGAGACCCTGTAGACCCTGTAACCCTTGTACTAAATGCAAAAAAGATAAAAATAAAAACCCTGAAGGACTGGGGAGATAGGTAGGTGGGCTAAGAACCTTCCTGGCTGGCAAGTGCAAGGTTCAATCATGGTACTGTACGCTGTGTCAGCCCTGGAACCCCAGGTGCACCATACCAGCCCCGAAACTGGGCATGGTGGCACATTCCTGTAATTGTAGTGCTGGGGAGGCTGAGACAGCAGGATTTCTATGAGTCTGAGCTGTATAGCAAGACCCTGTACTAAATAAATAAATAAATAAATAAATAAATAAATAAATAAATTTGAAAAGAAGACCTGAAAAAGCATTCTTGATTAGGACATTTGCATAGCTAATCAAATCATAATATTATATAATGAAATATACTGAAGTAAGCTTTTTATTTAAAAATTTGAAAAGGGTTTACTTAGAAATTGCATATAATGCATTGTGTAATATCAATATTTGTGTCTTGCTTCTCTTAACCTATTCATTATGTATATGTAAATTTTAATTATATTTATTCCATATAAATTCTTAACCAAGCTCCGTATAAAAGCTTCCAAAATCCTTTCCCTTTCACACTGGTGTGCTATACAAATGTAACAATTTAATAAGGAACTGAATGTGAAAAATTCTGGGAAGCACTGATTAGGACATTAGATTTAACAAACTGTTAGCTAAAGTACAGTAAAACAAATAAGAAATTATCTCAGGGTAACCTAAAAGTTAAAAATATTACAAAAGAGAAAAATCTGTTGTCCACAGTTAAACTTGCTCCTTAATTTATAAGATTGAAATAACGTACAACAGGAAGCATGTTAGCTCCTTGAGTTTTAGGTTAGAAAGATATTCCCAAGGATAAACATTCTAATTGCACAGATCCTTGTCTAAGTCTCCCTAAGACAGCTCCCATCGTGTACTGGTGGAAAAGTATATTGGATATTTATCTGGTTTCTCATAAAGGCCATATTATAGATTATATTTGTGGTCTGTGATTGAATCATATACAACTTGAGAGAGTTTTGGTGTTTGGAAAAACAGCTTCAAAGCTTCACTCTTCCGGGGACTATCTGGGAACGGGAAGAGAAGGGGCATATATGTACTCTTAAAATAACGTACATCAATAAATCAACGCTCATATTAAATTTCCCAAGTGAGTGGTGATGCATATCAGAATTTCTGTTAACTGTAGAAGCACTAAGAAACTTTTAAAATATGCTATTTCAAAATCCCATAGAGGAACAGGTCTCAGATTTTAAATGTCTGTTCCTGTAAGTCCAATTTCTTAGGACTTTTTAATCTCATATTTGAGTATTTTCCAACTTCAATATCATGTGCATCAAATTACTTCATAGTCTTGTATATTTTCAAGAGTCTAGAGACAAAATAAAACAGTTTCTTTTTTATATAAAGGAAATGAAAGAACAAAAACCCACAGAAAGTTTTAAAGATTCCTGAAAGTAATGCATTAAGATATCTGTAAGCCCACAACTGAATGTGGTTTCCAGTTCAAGCTATCTAAAGCTACTGGAAAAACCAGACAAGAGGAATATCTATATGCCTACAAAGAAAAGTAAAACCCTGAGCTGGATTGTGAACAGTAACCTCAGTTATTGAGGGCCTGAGAATAAGTCATAAAAGGCATTTTGTAAAATATTATTGCAATTCAGATGTTAAATGATGACAACAGAAGATCTTCAGGGACTGGTAAAAAGCAAACATGGCTGGAAGAGGAAATATAAGAAAAAAAGTAAAGAAAACCGAGCAGATATAAAGTCCTCTTAAATTTAATGAGACAAATAAAATTGTAAGTGATAAAAGGAAAATATTTCATGTCCAATTCTATTAGAATAAATGACTAATTTTAATTTCAAGACACTTTAACCCAATGAATTAAAGTTAACCTCTCCAATGTTTACAGAAACATACTTTGCATATATAAGCAAGTATTAAAAAATGTAAATTAATTGATTCTGCTGTTTTGCCAGCTTTGTAGTATAATTCGATTTTCTTTTTCGAGAAGCATAAAGAAACAGGGGTCATCATTTCTGCCTCGTGCTAACAAACAAATAGCGAAACAGCCTGTATGAACAACAGAAAGGTAAAGTATTCCGAGATTTTCATTACTCCTCATCAGGTCATGGCTTTCGGGAAAGTGCTTTGATAATCAAAACTTGTCTTCTAAGAATCAACCCTTTACAGGTTAATAATAATGATGATGATGAATACCTAACAAAGCATATTTCATTCTTCCAACTTTTCTTTTAGATCCAAAGTAATTTAATCTGTAAATTACCTGCAAAACCAGTATCCTGGGAAATGCTGGTACATTTAATCAAAACGAAGACTAAGGAAAGGATCCTTATGTAAATTAGATACAGGTTTTGCCAATTCTGCAGAATAGATTCCTTGCTGCTCTATTTGGAGCTTGCATGTTCTTAATTATTGCTGTTTGGCCCCTTCGCAAGAGAAAGAGGAATGAAACATGACTGATACTAAGTGTTTTCTGACTTAGTAATAAGCAATCATTTTAGACGATTAAAATAAAAAGATTAGTGTCAAATATTTTGACCATGTCTGTCACTGTTTTACAGTGGCCCCTTCCCATGAAATAAGACTTATGACCCATCACTAAAGGGGACTGTCCCTGGAGTGTCACAGTTCGCTCAGGGCTCATCTTGTTATATTAATTTTCCTATCTAGCTCTCTCTTGCCTCTTCTTCAGGGTGTGGGCCTATCTTGTTTAAATTTTTGACTACATTAAAAGATACTAGTGGGGAGAAAAAGTGACAAGAAACAGGAGGGAGAATGAAAGTAACAGGAAAAAGAAAAAGGGACAAGGGAATTCTAGGGATGTTTTTCCCCCTATGTTTTCTTCTGCCCCTGAAGAAAACATCTGCCTGGATGTTTTATGCTGAAAAAGACTTGTTAAGGCAATCCAAAGTTAGAGGGAATGGGGAGGGAAGGAATATATGACTTATGAAAATTGAAAAACAAAACTGTTTCTTTAAAAAGTATATTATATAAATTCTATTGCTAGAGAAAGAAAAATACATGTATATATTTAGGCAGAAATTACAATGAAGAAAGTTCAAATTTTCATACGGTCTGAAAAGCCATCAATCTAAAGCTATAAACTTAGGAGGCTTGGTAGGGAGGCACATACAAACTAAAGTAACAATCTTAAGACATCTCAGTACTTTCATGCGATGGAGAAAATTTGTTTGACTCAGTCTTAAGATAATCTGACCCAATGTTCTTCACTTTATTAGCACAAAACATTGTGAAATTACAAATGAAGTCTCAATTCAGTATTCACAGATTCCTTCTGTCCAAAGTGATCTCTGACGCCTTGCTCTATGGAAGATTGGATGTGGCTCCAGGAGGTTCTAATCCAGTCTGTGCCTTCTGTCAAGGGTGTATCTAAGGTTGCTCCAGGCAGGCATGGGCTGTAGGACTTTCTCTGGAGCAAAGGACATAATGCTTCAGCATTTAAAAGCCAAATCCCTTTTAATTTAAGTGGCTGTTTTTGGTGAAAAAAGTTTATTAACTCAATATATCTAAAAACAAAAATAAGTTCATTTAATGAATTATTGCTGAGCAGAGCATAGATTCCTAAGTTAGGGAGAATTAGTGATGAGCGAAAAGGGAGTAGATAGATTGCAGAGCCCAAGGAGGATCTGCGTGCCAGAAGAGGCTTTAGGCTGCCTATCGTCTAGGTAGGAGAGACAGTGACTACTAAACTCTTACTTACAATGTGCTAATGCACCCTTTGGATTCCAGTTATCAAGCATGGATGGCATTATTTAAAGACAGACAAATTAAAGGGAAACAAACAAAGGGAAAAATGTATATCCTAAACAACAGAGCACCTTTGTTCAATCAAAAGAAAAATGTAAAAGCCATCTACTCTTCTATCAGACCACAGCTCGAGAAAGCAAATCTATTTAAAAAAAAAAAAAAAAAAAAAAAAAAAAACTCTCCAAAAAAGAAGCTGCCCTGACCACCCCTAGCAATCTGTTTTTAAAACTGCAGTTTAACTGTTATATCCAAATTCATTTCCTCTGGTACTACTCAGGTTTACCCACTCTTTTCTTCTTTTGTCTTTTCTTTACTTCTGTTTTCTTTTCTTCTTTCAGTACTGATGATCAAACCCTGGGGTGCTTGGCCACTGAACTATATCCTTGGCCTTTTATTTTTTACTTAGAGACAGACCCTCTTGCTAAATTTCCCAGGGGGGACTCAGTCTTGCATTTCTGCCCCAGCCTTTCTAATTGCTGGGATTACAAGCAACTGCTATCATGCTTGATGGAGACAGAATCACAGTGTTTGATGGCAGTGTGTTTTACTCAAAATCACCAAATCCAACATTGCCTAAAAGCTACCATCTCAGTGCAACTTCTGCAGAAATTTCAAAATTTCAGGGAGCTGATGGTTTCTGCAAGATAGATGGTTCCTCCCCTGCCACCCCCACAGCTATTTACTGAGCTATGCAACTGTGTTCACTGCCGGTACTCACTAGGGTCAGGAGATGCTTACACACATGCACCCCAAGGTATCTTTCTATCCCCAGTGGGTATCATTCTTGAGGCACAGGGACCAGGAGTCCACTCCCGCCCTAGAGGAGTTCTAATTGCAGCCACAAGTGTTGGTCTGTGGCAGCTTTCAGGTAAGGAAAGTGGAAACTGAAACCAAACAGGCAGAAAAGCCTCTGGTCTATACAAGGGAATTTCCGGTGAGAAGGATGGCCATTGTCTGCAAGGCTGAAAGAAAATGTGAGCAGTGTTTTGAAAATGTACTTAACTTTGAACATTGTTCATTTTCCAAATTAACATGGGACTGGTGTAAAATGTACTTAGGAGCGGGATAGCAGTCCATTCAGTTTTCATTTAACCAAGAAGTTTATGATCCAGACTTGGCATCAGGGAATCTACACTCTTGTCGGGGAGGCTGCAGTTAAGCTTGGGACATAATGACAGATGCATTAAACAGAGATATAGCAGAGTTAAACAAGTGTTAATGCAACTAATTCTATTGTGAGTGATCCAGGCTTTCACATCTAAAAAAATTTCTTTCAACACTTTCTCTTAAATTAAAATTTATATACCAAGGCATACTCTTGAGATGTTAAATTCTTCTCATTTCCATCACATTTGACCATACTGGATACTAACCAACTTAAAGTGCTCCCTGGTGTTAAAGACCTTCCGTGTGGATAATTGCTGATAATATTTATTGAGCATGTAACGCATGCCCATCTCTGTTCTGAAAAGTAAGCAACTAACTGTAATCTTATGCCACAGGTACTGGGGTAATTCCTACTTTGTAGAAGAAAAACCTGAGGCACCTAAGGTTTAGCCTCCTGCCACTCAAAAAATATGTGGTGACACTGGGAATGAAATATTCAAAAACTGACCCCACCCCCTCTCATGTGGCCATTGAACTGTCTTGCCCATCTTTTGGTTACTTGCTTGAAACAATTTCTAAGGAATGAAGGAGATGGACACAAAGTCAGTGGTTTCATATCTGACCATTTCAGTTCAAACATTGAAATGCCACATAATGATTAGATGCTTGGAATACAAGAAAAAGAAAAGCAAGTTACTGTGTTCGTGGTCTTTAAAGCCTGTGGGGCTCTCACAACTGAATGAGAACACCAAAGAATGCAGATGCAAAACTATATGATGAGAAGGGATACAGGCATGAAGCATGTGAATTCGAAGCAACGAAGTCTAAGTGGGCACCTGAGAAACAACTGAGGAAAGACAATGTGGCCTTTCTTCTAACAAGCAGACAAACCAAGTCTTGCAAGAATGTAGACACTTGGGGGCTGGAGAGATAGGTCAGAAACATATGCACCTGCCTGGAAAGTACAAGGTCCCAAGTTCAATCCCCGGTACTGAAAAATAAATAAACAAACAAATAATGTAGACACTCCTGGCAAATTAAACTACCCAACACTCTATGAACTTGTTAATGTTCTAGGGTTAAAACACAGCCCCTCCAGAATGTTTCAGATGTATTATACCTAAGGTAATTTGGTGAAGCAGGAAAAGAGGCAGGATCTGCATGCAGTCAATTTTGTTGGAATTTACTGAAAGTAGGAAAGCCTTCTATCAATGAGGAACAATCGTATTTTGCATAATAAAGATTCATTAATAAGAGCTTTGTGGGATGGAGTGGGAGAAGCCGGTTGAAGATCAAAGCCAAATCAAAAGATGTTTGAGTTGTTGCTGCTAGTTAAGAGGGTCTCCAGCATTATAAGAAAAAAGTGCAGGTAAGTTCATGGAAACATAATGAATACAAAACTGTCTTTTATGTCATCTAATTTTGAGGTTTCTACTATTTATTATCATTTAGAGCTGTATAACAAGGGAAAGGCAAAGGAAAAATTGCAGATCATTAGTATGTCATGATGAGTTTCAAGGAGCCCCTAATGAAAAGCAGGAATTTTTGAAAATTAAAAAAAAAACCCAAATCATATTTCTATTTGAAATCTATAGTAATGCTTCAATCCTTTTGAAGTCCTCGAAGATACAATGCATGATTACTTTGGCTGTTGAGTCATGCTTTAAATTTTTGCCATATTTAAGAGGTAGAACATCTCCTTGCATAAAAAAAAGTAATTGTACAAAATTGAAGATTGAAAACACAAAATAGTAATGATTAACATTTGTTGTACATGTATTGTTTTATAAAAATTAATATGTACATAATTTCATATATTAAGCCTGGATAAAATACATGGGCATAAAAGACACCAAATGTTAACAGAGCTATCCCTTGTATGACTAAAGATAGGGTTATTTATGTGTCTTTTGATTTTTTTTAATGATTTCTGAAATGAGTTGACACTTTTATAATTAGAAAAAACATCATGTTATTTTGGAAAAAAACTTACATGCATGTTTTAAAAGATGTAGATTACATGATGGTAAATTGAACACTTATTAGAAACCCTGATGAATATCTGTATGTAGTCAGAGTTTATGAAGAACAAATCAAACCATATAAAATTAATAGCTTCTTTTTGGCTTGAACTACATAACTCAGCAGATGTTGCATTGGAGTTTTAGCAAAGGACATGATACAGTCTCCTGAGATTTTACTGACAAGATGAATTTAAGTTTGTTTGGATCAGAGAAATTACACTTGGTTGAAAAATAAGGCTGAACATGTGTAAACACAAGGAAATAATGACTTGATCAAAGGAAGATGCTAACAGGACAGGCGTGGCATCAGTCGGCAGTGGGCTTTTGGGAGCAGTGCTACAGTCTAGGTAGCATACGGGCTCCTTCCAACCAGGCAAAGGTACTAGGAGAAAATTAAAACTGGGAATATGGAGGACACACTGATTATTAAGCACCTGCTTTAAGTGAAGAATTTGCTAGAGATGTCCGTGGATTATTCTTTTTGGCTATATGCACAACAATTTTAGTAAATCAGAGTTATTTCTGAGGGAATATGATAACAGAACATGAGGAAATTAAGGATAACAAAAGACATTAAACATAGGAAACACAAAACAATGATGAACATTGACTCATTTATTTGGATAAATATGATGAGGAAAAATAAATGTCTATCAATAGTTGGTATCTAGTAAGTGGAAAAAAGTCCATAGAAATCACTGTCATAAATGTTAACAGAAATGTACTATAATAATGTGAAAAGAAAAATTTCTGTATTGTTTTTAGTGTAGTTTCCACATATTACATTTATTAAGGACACAAGGGCAGTCAGTTAGCTCCTCTTCCTACAAACATGGTGATATTATTTCTGAAACACTGTATCTTATCTGAGATTTATTCTAAGAAAGAACAAGGTGAGGCATGACCTACATGTACAGCATAAGTACATGGGGCAAAGGTTGTGGCCTAATCTGAACAGGATAAGTAAGATAAATAGGGTAAGAAAAGGGAAAAAAGTCAGATATCAACAACAACAACAAAAAATTTCCAAGAGTGGAAACTATGAAAACCATAAGATTTGTTCCCAAAGGACATTTATGATTTGGGAAGATTCAATACTTCACTGAATAAAGGTGAAAGAACAACTAATGGGGAACAGTTCTGAATTTTATGCTTCTATAGATTTCATTTGTAAGCAAACTATTGAGCAATGAGGCCTGCTTCATTTATCAGTCTTGGGGAATAAACTATACCACCCCAGACAATGTGAGCCTTGGGAGAGGCACAAGTTTGGCTTTAATTTCAGCCTAGAAAGTGAAAAATAATTTAAATTACATTTTTTGGATAGTCAGCTTCTTAAACATTTCAATATAAAAAGATGAGACAAGATAGTAGAACTGTGTAGGGAAAGCACCTAGAAATGGGGTAAGGGGAAGCAGTGCTCCCAGCCTGGTTCAAGTGAAAAGTCCCTGTGTCCTGGCAGGTCATTTATCCTTCGAGTCATTTATATACATATATATGATGGACATCTTGGTTGTTTCCAAGATTTTGCTATCACACATTGCGCTACTATAAACATAGGTACACATATATCTCTATGATACAATGTATCCAGATCCTTTGGGAAAATTCCCAGCAGGGGGATAGCTGGCTTGAATGGGATTTCCAGTCCAACTCTTTTGAGGAGTCTCCACACTGACCTCCACAATGGTTGTACCAGTCTACATTCCCACCAGCATTCTTCTCCAGCAGTGGAGAAGTGCTCCCTTTTCCCCACAACCTCTCCAACATTTGTTGTTGGTTGATTTCCTTATGATAGACATTCTTTCTGGAGTGAGATGATAGCTCAGAGTTGTTTTTATTTGCATTTCACGAATGGCTAGTGATATGGAACATTTTTTCATATATTTATTCGCTTCTTTAATTTCGTCCTCTGAGAAGTATGTATTCATCTCAGATGCCCATTTCTGAATTGGGTCTTTAAATTTGAGGGCCCTGTTATATCTTAGTTCTTTATATATTCTAGACAGTAGTCCTCTGTCTGATTGCTTATTAGTCAGGATTTTTTCAAAGTTTGTGGGTTGTCTTTTCACTCTGCTGACAATTTCTTTTGACATGCAGAAGCTCCTGAAGAAGAGTTGATCCCAGTTGTTGATTCTTTCAAGAGCTTCCCGTGCGAATATATGTTTGTTCATGAACTCTTTACCTACGCCTATGTCTTCAAGAGTTCCTCCTACTTTCTCTTCCAGGAGATTGAGTGTTTCTGTTTTAACGTTTAGATCTTTAATCCATTTTGACTTTAGCTTAGTGCATGGTGATAGAGCTGGGTCAAGTTTTAGTTTTTGGCATGTAGAAAGCCATGTTTTCCAGCACCATTTGTTAAAGAGGCTATCTTTCTTCAAGTGAGCTTGTGTAGCCCCTTTGTCAAAGATAAGATGGCTGAGTGTTTTCGTAGATGCCTCTGCATCTTCTAATCTATTCCACTGATCCTCAGGTCTATTTTGTTGCCAATACCATGTTGATTTTATCACAGTGGCTTTGTAGTATAATTTCAAGTCAGGGATTGTGATGCCTCCTGCCTTGTCTTTATTGGCCAAGATTGCCTTTGCTATTCTAGGTCGTTTGTGGTTCCAAATAAATTTTAGGATTGATATCTCTATATCTGGGAGGCATGTTGAGGAATGGTTGAAAAAGATGTGGTATTTTTATATAATGGAGTATTACTCAGTTATTAAGAATGATAAGTTTGAAGCATTTATATTGAAGTGGATGCCACTTGAACATATACTCATAAGTGAAATAAACCAGACACACATCTATAAATATCATATAGTCTCCCTAGTATAACAAGCGAAAAGCAGAAATACATAAGGAAACGTACAACAAGTAAAATCAATTGAGTCACATAAGGCAAAGTGAATGGTATATGCTGCAGGATACTAATCAGCTTTTCTTCTGGATGGTTAACAACCTAAGATCACAAGTCAGAGTTGGGGAAATAGAAGAGCCACAAGGCCAGCCAACATTTTGGCTCTAGCCTTTCAAGGTCAGCGAAGACTCAGAACATAGGAGAGCCTGTACTGCAACATCATGAAACTCAGGTGAGCTCCAAATTTTCTGAACAAGGAGATTATGGAACCACAGAGGAAGAGATTGAAGTTCTATAGTGTGCCTGGGGAGAGTCACATGGAGAGAAAACTTTCTCTCAAGCTCTCACAGAGAGCAAACTGGTCAAGCATTGTCCGTGACTCATCCACATGGATGATGCAGACAAAGGAACTACAGAATAATGTATAGAACTACAAGATAAACCCTGAGAGGACTTCAATGACCACATAGGAAATATAAAGTTCTTGTGTTGGTATATAAGTCTTGATCTATCTAGGTTTTAACCATCCAGCAGAAAAGTATAAAAATGAAGTATACATCGTGAGCCCATAATATTAAGCTGAGCTGTAAATGGCTATGGTCGACAATTTCTTGTAGAATGCTGGACTGTGTTGGATTGTGGTGTCGTGTTCAAGCACCTAAGTTAGTTGAATGTCAATGGAGTGCTCACCTTTGACAGGTGTAGACAAAGGAAGGGGTAAAGAAAGGAAGAATCATGATGTGTATGTATAAACAGTACAGTTGGGATAGATATTATGCCTCTACATAATTCTATGAGAGGCAAGATCTGCACTAATGGTGGTTGGACAGGATATTATGTCGGCTTCTAGTACTACAGTCATCCACTAGGAAAATAATTATTGAATTTTTGATATAATTCAGGTATAAAAAATAAGATAAGTAAGCAGCTACACTCTTAGTTTACTGATAAGAGATATCTGCTAAAATAATATCTGTAAATATAGTATCATGTATGCAACCTGTACAATATCAAAACATTATGAAAACAGTTTGCAATGTATTAATTTATCGAAACTGTATTGTTAAGGTGTCTTGAAACTGTCTGATTAACATTTGTAGTTCAATAGAATAAAAAAAGGAAAAAAAAAGAAAAAAATATGCACACATATAAGTAAAATTACAGAAAAAAATGATAAATTTTGTTCTTTGTAGAATTGCTCTTGTTCAGAATATCTGTTATATTATTGCATTCTATAACATTTGTCTCTGTATTAAATCACTTTCATCTAATAAGCCTTAGGTAAAGTTCTACACAGGGTAACATGCACTCAATGTTAACAATGCAAAGGCAGTACTGTACGCTGTTACACACTGGCAGTACCAGTTCTCTGGAGGATCTCAAATCTCAGCCCTGACTGGACAATTTAGTGACAGTGAGACCCTGCTCAAAGCACAACAAAACAAAGTTTTAAAAGGGCTAATAAAATAAAATAGAAGTCACATGTTTGGTAACATTGCTCTTTAACACACATTTCTTCAGCATTTTGCACTATAAAATTGCTTTCAAATTCATAGGCAGCTGTCTAAAATTGAGCATCCTAGACGTCAGGTCACCAACAAGGCCAATGAGGTGGGCCTATGTGTCCATCTGGGCAAAGGTCATGCCAGTGATAACAGCTATGGGGCTGTTGCTGTGTACAAAGCCTTTTGCTGAAAAATTCCATGCCTCTGTCACCCACTCTTCACAATACACAATATTTTTCTTGCCTCCATTTTAGAGATAAGATTTTGAGGTTCTGAAATATTGAGTGACCTACATGACCTTTCCCAAGTAGTCTAATTGGACTGCAGGTCCATATTTTTACTCACTAAGCAAAGTTACTCTGGAAACAAATATGCATGGGGGCTCATGCTATGATATCTGAGTTATACATATTTCCAATAATTTGCTATCTAGCCAGGCGTGGTGGCGCATACCTGTAATCCCAGCACTCGGGAGGCTGAGGCAGGAGGATTGTTGTGAGTTAGAGACCAGCCTGAGCTACAAAGTGAGCTTAAGGCCAGCCTGAACCACATAGTGAAACCCTGTCTCAAAAAGACAAAAAAAAAAAATTTGCTATCTAACACAATTCACAATTAATATTACTGTAACTGTGTCTTCCAACACATGTATATAGCAGGTGTTTTTCAAGATAGCTAATAAGATGTTGAGGAGTGGGGAGATGGCTCAGTGGAATAAGCATTTCCCTGGCAAGCGCAAGGGCCTGATTTCAATCCCCGGTTCTGAAAAAAAAAAAAAAAAAAAAATGTTGAATCAGTAGATAAGTGGGATTTTATACTACTAAGTAATTTATCACTATTAAGTAATAATGATAGCAAGAAATAATTCTTTTTATACTTAAACATAAGCATACTTTCTAAGGGCTTTATTGAGGCATAACTGATATGTGCTATATAACAAGTTTTATCAGATGTATATACCTGTAAATCTATCACCAATGTCAAAATAATGATCACAATCGACAGTCCTAGAAGTGTCCCCTTACCAGGTTGAATCAGTACTTTGGTAGGCTCCCGTCTTTCTACTTACTTGCCTTCTACTTGCAAACACTGGTTGGATTTCTTTCCCTATAGTTTACATTTTCTAGAATTTTAAGTAAATGAAATCAAATTGCATATACCTTATTCTGATGTGGCTTCTTTGACAGCATAATTATTTTAAAATTCATCTATATTTTTGTGCTTTATAATAATGTTTTTAACCTATGTAGTACAGGGTCTCACTACACAGATAGGAGTCATAGTGATGTTGCTGTTTTCAGCCTCTCCAGCACTGGGATTAGAGACACGCTCCACCACACCCAGTCTCAATCGCCATCTCAATGCACTGGCACAGGACCACCACAGCAAGCCAGGGATACAACCCCACCCCCTGTGTCTGCCTAAGCAGGCACATTCATCTGCTGAACTGTCTGGTCACCCCTTATAGTTAATGCTTTATTAAATAGTAATTTACTACATAGATCTGTAACAGTAAGTGTTTAATTGCCTTAGGGTTGCTGCAGAAAGTTTGGGATATTACCAATAAGTCCACTATCACTATGTGTATACCATTTGTGGGGGGGATATTTGGTTTTATTTCTCTTGAGTAAATACATAGAATAGAATGGCCAGCTCCTATGACAGGTGTATGCTTAACATTTTAGAAAATTGTTCAACTACTTTTCATCTGATTATGACATCTTATATTCTCAACAGAAATGAATGAGTTCCAGTTAGTTTTTATCCTTACCTGTACTTGGTAGAGTCAGTTTTCTGTAATTTAGCAATCTTCACGGTTATGCAGGCATTTCATTGTGATTTCAATTCATATTTTTCTAGTGAAAAAGATATAAAGTAATTTTTTCATGTTCTTTTTCACTAATCAAGATACAGTGGAGAAAAAAAGTTTTAGCTTTTACTCTAATTTTATTATTGAATTTTGAGAATGAACATATTCTAAATTAAAGTCCCTTTTCCGCTATGTGATTTCAAATATTTTCTTCCAATTCATGATTTTTTTTTCATTCTCCCTAAAATCTCTTGAAAGAATTTTTGTAATTTTTAGATTGAAGTCAAATTCATCATTTTTGTCTTAGACAGATTGTGGTTTCAGTGTTGCATGTTAGAATTTTTGCCTATGCCTAGCTCCCAAAGATGTTCTCCTAGATTTTCTCTAGAAGTTTCATGGGTATTAGATTTAGACTGAGAGATTCTTAGAGATGGTGTGAGTCTAACTGGGAATTTATTTTTTAACATATAAGTTTCTGTAGTTCAGATCTGGTCATGGACTGAAACTTCCCAAATTTCAAACCAAAATAAAATTTTCTTCTGTGTAAGCTTATTTGCCTCAGGTATGTGTTACAGTAATGAAAAGCTGATTAACACAGGATCATCCATTTTATTCACTCCATTAACTTCTCAATTTTTAATTTTTCTTCTATTTTACTCCATTGCTGTATTTATTTTCACACCAATGTTTCACTGTTGTGCTAACTTCTTTCTGATAAATTGTGAAAGGAGTTGTCATTCCAACTTAGTTCTCATGTTTCAAAGTTGTCTTGACTATTCTACATCTTTTACATTTTCTATGGATTTTAGGATAAGTTTGTCAATTTAAAAATAAGTGCTGGATTTTTACTGGGATAGTATTGCACATAGAGATCCACTTGCCAAGTGTGAACATCTCCATAATATTAAGTCTCAAACTTATGAATGAAGTATAAATCTTCTTTTACATAAACAATTTTTAATTTAAGAAACTTTTTGTAGTTTTAGTGTGTAAGTCTTAGACATTTTTGGTAAATCTATCTCTAAGTAGTTAATATCTTTGATGCAATTGTAAGTAGTGCCATTTAAATTATTTCGATTTCTGCATTTTCTTCTGCATACACCTAATGGTTGTATATTGATTTCATATCCTATAACCTAGCTAAACTCACTAGTTTAGTAGATGTTTTTATAGATATTACCAGATTTTCTGCAGAGGTATCTGTAATCTACACATGAAGACAGCTTTGCTACTGTCTTTCCAGTTGGGATCCCTCCTATGTCTTTTTCTTGGCTTATGATATTGACTAGAATGTTCCCTACAAAAGAACTGAAGAGGACACCTTCTTGCTTTCCAAGGTGAAGGTATTTGGTAGCATCACATGGAAGGCTTTCCTATGTGTCCTTTAACCACTTGAGAACACTAGTCTATGACTCTGGATTGATGAGAGCTTCATTTGCAAACATTGCTGAATGTTAGACTTGTTCTAATGTTCTGTAGACTGAAACAATCATATGGTTTTTCTCTTTCAGTTTGTAAACATTATGATACACTGATTGATTTTGAATGTTAGAGTTACTTTTGCATTCCTAGAATAAACCACACTTGGTCTGAAAGTGCAATCATCCTCTTGGAACCAAGGGGATCAGCTTCAGAACCCACTAGAGACACCAAAGCTTCAGATTCTCAGATTCCTAATATAAAAGGGCATGGTATTGTACATGACCAATCCACATCCCCCGTATACTTTAGATAATCTCCAGATTATTTATAATTCCCCTGTGCAATGTAAGTGCTTTGAAAATAGTCTTATACTGTGTTGTTTAAGAAATAATGACAAGGAAAAAGTATGTACAGACTGAATACAGATTCAGTGTTTTCCAAAATATTTTGATCCCTGGTGGCTTAAGTACATGAAAGCAAACTCATGGATAGAGAAGATCGATTATATAATTTTAAAATATATTATAGGGCTTAATACACTGAGTTTATTAAGAACATTCTATATTTATGTTCTTGGGGAATATTTGTAGTTTTCTATCTTTGTGAAGATTTTTTTGTAAGATAATTGTGATTTTGCAGAATGAATTGGCCTCAAATCTTATGAAATAATTTGTATGGAATCAGTTTTATTTCTTTATTAAATGCTTGGCAGAATTTAGTAATAAAATAATCTAGATTTACAGTTTTCTTTGTAAAATTTTTAAAAGAGTCTATTTTTTAATAGATACAGAAATAGTCATGATATATATTTTTTCTTGTAAAATATTTGTAGCTTTTGTTTTACAAACAATTCCTCATATAATACAAATCATGACATATATTTGCACATGGTTATTTCTAATGTGCTCTTGTAACCTTTTCAATTGTTGTACCATCTACTCTAATGATAGTTAAATCTTTCTCAGATGGATAATTTGTGCCTGCTTTGTCACATTTTTCCTGATAGGTCTGCCTAAAGGTTTATCAACCACGTCAATATTGCTAGAGAACCAAGTTGCAATGACTTTATCTAGGCCCTTTTCTATTTCACTGACTTATAGTCTCTCCTTTATTATATTTCTCCTGTTTATTTTTTATTTTTTTATTATTTTTTTTTGTCTTTTTGAGACAGGGTCTCACTATGCAGTTCAGGCTGGCCTTAAGCTCACTTTGTAGCTCAGGCTGGTCTTGAACTCACAACAATCCTCCTGCCTCAGCCTCCCGAGTGCTGGGATTACAGGCATGCGCCACCATGCCCGGCTTCTCCTGTTTATTTGAGTTTAATTTTTTCTTGTGTTTTTGAGATTTTTTTGGGATGGAAATTGTGCTCATACTTTTGGTGTATTTCTTGCTACTTAGTACAATCATCATTCTGTTTTTCTTAAGCCCTGAAATTTTATTTGGACACCTGACACTGAGTTTGATCTTACAGGATGCTCTTTAATTCTTATAGACATTCTTGAGCTTTGTTCTGGGAGATAAGTATATAAGTTGGAAGCGTTTCGATTCTCTCAGATTTCGCTTTTAGGATTTGTTATTTGGTGGTATGGCAACATTTATTCTGGAGATAATTACTCTGAAGCACTGAGGCAAGGATTTTCTGAGTATTACACTCAATGTTGTGAAGAAGATAAGCATTCTGGTTGAGCTCTAAACACTGCTCCCTTTGTTCCTTGAGGGTGGTTCTTTCCCTTGTTTGGAATAGATTCCTCACATGCAAATTCAGGTTAGAACTCTGCTGATTATTGTAGAGCTACTGGTCAACAATGTCTGGGATTCTCTGTGAATTACTGTGGCCTGTGACTTGTTATCCCTCAATCACTCCAAATGCTCAGTTCTGTTTTCTCAATTCAAGATACCTGCTGGGCTCTGCTCAGATTCTCCTGGCCTGCATTATAGCCTGGAGTTTCTCACACAGATAAGCAAGGGTTTGCCTACTCTGCTTTCTGCTTAAATATTTATCTTCTTAATCATTTATTTTCCTAGTCTGATGTCTAGTATCTTGAAAACTGTTGTCTAATATATATATATTTTTTTCTAATATATTTGTTGTTTTATTTCATTGTTTCTAGAAGAAATTCAGATCTGGCTCCTGATACTCTAAATCAGCCATAAAAGAAAGATATAAATATAATTTTAAAAGTAATAAAAACTAACCTTAAAGTAGTACATACTAACACCTAACAGTTGCTGGTTTATGTGCATTTGTTGCCCGTGACTCAAGGGCTGGACCATACATTCCTCATTACTGAATCAAGTGTGGCCCTTTAAAATACATCCATGAATTCCACAGAAAAATGAAGAAATGTCAGGACTGACAAGAGACCATGGAATTTGCTAATCAGAAGGTATTGCTGGCATTTACCCAATAGTTTCAGTGAAGTGATTGATGGTTGAGTTTCATCTCAGTTACAGATTGACGGGTAAATGGATTATATGAGAGTATGTCTATTGAGTACATAATATTCTTTGAAGAGTGACCAAAACCAAACCAAGAGAATAGGCTCATTGGTAGAAAAGCTGCAGCCATGCAGCAGCACCATGTGGAAAATGGAAAGACGTAGTGGAAATAAGGGAGTGAGAAAACCAGAAGAAAAGTTTTGATTAAAGTTAGATGTGATAAATTTAAGATTTCAAATTGGTGTGATATTCACAGTAAGATACAAGAAAGCATCTTGCAACCATATTGTTGAAATAGAATGGAAGAGGTTCATGAACTTTGACCCTAAGTTATTCTTTAAATTAGATAAAACCAGAGTCCTTTCTATAATAGGAAAATTGGGGGCAAGGAGAGTAGATGCTGCTGGCTGGGAACTGGAGTAGCTCTTAGAGACATGAGTGGTATCAGTGGTTAGCAGCAGGTTGGAAGACAGACCAGGCGCTTGTGGCCCTAATCTGGGAAAAAACTGGGAAGGGAATAGGCAAAGATCTGGAAGTCTGGGATGAGGACATAGTACCTATCTCAGAGGAGACAAGGGACAGACTTTCAAGATAAAAACCATAACAAAACGGATCCCAAGGTCTGCTTGAAGACTTGGCTGTCATGTGTAAGTGTAGTTCTGAGCTCCTGAGAAAAGAAATAGAAGAAGAGTGCAGAGAGGCAGATTTTATAAGTTTTTGTATGCTATGGTAAGGAATTCAGTCTTTTTAAATAATAAAAGATTGCTATAGTTTCCACATGTATTCAAAAAGTTCATATGTTTGAATTTAATTTCCTAATTTGTATGTTAATCACATTTGGAGAATGGGCCTTTCTGAGTAGATGAGGTCATGAGAGAAAGGTTCCCATAATAGCATTCATTAATCTCTCCATCAGAGGAGGAGGAGGAGAAAGGTAAACTAGCACATTTACTCTGTCTTGCCATGATTCAGCAAGAAGGCCCTTCCCAATGCTGAACAAATGACATGCCACGCCCATAGACTTCCAGTGTCCAGAACCACAAGCCAAGTAATCTTCTGTTCAGTATTATTTTGCAGTCTCAGGTTTTATTGTCTCACATATTTTTTTTGTTATAGCAACAACAACAAAAACAAGTTAAGATAGACACCACCATACAGTTTAAGAAGAAAGGTGGAATGCCCAGATCTGAGTCTTAGAAAGCTCTTCTAGGAGTTTGTGCAGAATGTAGTGTCAAAAGGTCCCGACTAGCTTAGGAACCAACTATGTTAAACTAAGTGAAAATCTAGAAGAAACCAGGGGTAGTCGTTCTAAACTGGAGGCAATAGGCTTGATAGACAAGTATAATTGATTTGGTTATGAGGACCTGCATCTCACACTGTTGAGTACCAAGCTGAAGTCTAGAAGGACTCTCAAAAAAGAAGTATATAAGAGAACAAGCAAAGAAAGTAAGAATACGAAAAGAAAGAGGAAGAGAAAATTGTGTTCTTAAAAATCATGTGCTATTGTTGTCTTGATTTTCTGCACTGTGTGTAATATTATTTTTAAAAATCTTTGTCTTTTGGGTGTTTTCTTATATTTCTTTTTAAGTCTTTTTTGTTGTTGTTGTTGTTTTTGCAGAACTGAGGATTGAACTCAGGCCCTTGTGCTTGCCAGGGAAGTGCTTATTCTATTGAGCCATCTCCCCGGCCACTTTTGCTTTTATTTCTTAAATGTATTTTAAATAAATATTTAGAGGATCATTGGCAAACACATGTCAATTTGTAATTTATCGCTACCATTATCACTTGCATTGCTGTTCTTTTTTACAAGGTTAGTTAAGAGGAAATATAACCATAAACAGTAAACAAGCCAGAATAAAAGATATATAGAGCTATCTTTCAAAAAGTTTACCTTACGGGAGGAAATGCAGAGAACAAAGTGTCCCTTGGTACCATCAATAATCCCAACTCCTTCACTCTTGACAAAAAAAGCAAAGCATACCCTTCTAATTATTTACTTGCTGGTTATACAAGTAAGCACAATTAACAAAGCACAACATGGCAGGGGCATAGATCAGTCTTGAAGGCAATAGCGCAGTCGTAAAGGTGTTTTCTATAACCTTGTAAAATAAGGAAAAATCTAGAAAATGTAAATTGATGAACTTTTATGTAGTCTTTCTATCAAGCAAAGAAATCTATCCTTGAAGAAATATGATTACAATTGGCAAATAACTCGCAGGAGGAAGGCAATTTGAAACAGAGTCCTTCTAAGACTGCAGATGTTCTGACTCAGGAATGAAACTAAAACTTAAGCAAAATATTTGTTGGAGGAAATTCCCTTACTCTAACCCTTCATGCACACTGAAACTGTGAAGGATCATTTCTCATCACAGAGAAACAATATTTCTAAGTCCTTTAGAAAGCATGAAATAGAAGTATTTAGGATGCCTTGAGAAATTATGGTTTCTCTGTACAGAGATTTTTCCCATCAATGGCAGTGGCGTGGGTACTTAGCATCATTCAGGAGTCTCGCAAGTTCCCCTATCACTTAGGTGAATAGGCACTTCGAGGTGATTTTCAGCTCTAAAAGACATAGTTTGCTAAACTTTTCCATTTCTCAGTATTGTGATCCACCACCACCCTCAAATAGGTTTAGGGGTGAAAAGCAATCAACTGATGAACTATAGCATAGACGAATCTCACAGGTGTTGCCTTGTGAAAGAAGCCAGACAGAAGCATGTACATTGTATAATTCCACTCACACGAAATTCAAAAATAGGCAAAACTAATCACTGATGAAAATAATCAGAAACTGGTTGTATAAGGTGGGACAAAATTTGAGTGAAAAGAAGCCACAGAGAAAGTTTATGGGACGATAAAAATGATTTAGGTCCTGGTGCTGGTTACACAAGTAAGCATAATTAATTTGTTGTCTTCCCATGAAAAAAAATCTATGCATTTTACTATGCATAAATTGTGCTTAGTTTTAAAGCCATGTCCACAACAGTATTCCGTTTTACAAAAGCTAACAATATTTTATTTTATGATGATATAAAACATGGCTTAGATTAAAGCAGGTAATGCTTTTTTTTTTCTTTTTTTCTTTGTGCAGAGTCTCACTATGCAGCTTGAACTCATAGTGATTCTCCTGTTTTAAGTCTTCCCAGCGCTGGAATTACAAGCATATGCCACCATGCCTGTACTTGGTCGCAGACTCAGCACACCCAGGGTGGGGCATGCACAGCATGTCCTGCCGGGAATCGAACCCTGGCCCCTGCACAGGTAGTGCTCTTGAAGTCATATTAAATAAATGTCTATTTTCCATAATTGTAACACATCATATGCTGAAGTTATTGTTTTCTTGCCTGTATAGTAACAAACAGAATACCATATAAATGTTTATTACTCACTGACTTATTATAAATACAAAATATATACAGTCTTCAGATCAGCTTATTTACTCAAGAATATGCTTATGCTCTGAGAACTACTTTATCTTTGATTTTGAAGTCATCTCCCCCATAAATCTGCAATGGTTGCCCTTGAAATACCAATCTGTGCCCATATGCCCAGCATCGTCCTAAAGAGTTTCCTTGTTGCAGGCATTTTTTGTAGGACAAAAGAGAAAGGACACTTTGGAGAACTAATCAAAGAGAAGCAGGCATTGGAGTAATGGAACAGAGATATTTTTCAGCTACTCTTAATTTAGAATTTATTCCATCCAAAATCAAAAAGCAGCAGAAAATTTCTGCTGCTACTGTTTACACTAAACATCATCTTATAGATCACCAAGGAGAGACTAGCAGACCTGTGACAATGCCTGCTCTTCCCCACTGTCTATAGTCAATGTTAGGTGCTAGGCCTCAAAATAAAATAGAAAACTCTAGCAACTCAAAGCCCTGCATTGTGGTGGTACAGAACACCCTGAACATGAAGCTGCTGCAGCTGAAAGACTTTCTGTAATAATCAGACAGCTCTGCCACCAGGCAGGCTACACAATGGACTGGAGCGGGTAGTGCAGGTGGATAGCACATGCATGAGATCTAAAGGTGAACGAGTTGAATAATGCAAAATTACAGGTGAGAGCAGGCAAGTACGATCATCTGCTTGTTTTTACTCTTTCCCTTTTAAATCATGTTTGTGATACATAGTAAACACACCCGTTGTGCATACTGGTACATGCACATATCACATTTTTGCTTTCCCTTCCCCTCCCCTTCCTCTCATTGCCCCTGTCCCTAAAGCCCCTTCCCAATAATTTGCTCCTAATGAAAGTCATCATCCTATTCCTAGATTTGGATGAAAGAACTGGCCATTGACACCAGGCTCTATGTAGAGACTATTATTAACTACACATAAAGTGTTCCCTGGCATACATTTCATTGTCCTTACAGAAATGCTTCTCTTATCCTTCTAATATGCCTTGAACCCTCCTGTCAGGAGGAGTCCCTACTTTGATAGCAATTGGAATTTACTATTTTGGAGCACCAGGTAAGCAACCCTTCAAAGAAAATACAGGTGGAGCCAGGCTCCATTACTAATAATATGTTTGTGCAATATGTTCTTGGTTGTCTGAGAGGAGGCACGAGAATCCTGAAGAGTGAGCTTGTAAGTATTTCCACCAGCAAGCATTTGCTCATTTTTATAACCTTATCCTGCTTCTAGGCTAAAACAAACAGTTCCAAACATATGATGGTGAAAATGATGATTTTCTTTACTGCTTAACACCTAATGGTATTTGCTAAAATATGCATCTGTAAATGACTGTTTATATTAGCCACTACCCAGATGCAAAACCATGTACACTGCTGCCTGTCTTTCCAAATAAAGGTTGCATTGAGTTGACTCCGGATAAGCAGTGTAAACAGGATTGCATATAAAACATGAGACAATATACAGAGGACAAAGTGTGTATGAAGGTTAACTGATTAATAAAACATGGCTGGCCTTGATTTAGTTTATAAGAAACTTAAGACATTTATCAACATCTGTCTGAACCCAGTTCCAGTCTCTTGGACTCTGTTGTGGATAGCTGATTAATAAAAGATGATGCCTTAGAAAGGAAACTTAGATCTTTGTAAGCAGTGACAAAGGACAAGGCAGGGCTGAATCTACATATGAAAGGAAATTGTGAAAGTAAACTAGTTTACCACACTGTATGCCTGGCTGCCACTTCCCTATAACATTTCATCCCCCTCATTTTTGGCTCAAGTCTGTAAAAATAAGGAAGAATTTTAAAAATTAAGTGTGGAATTAATTTACAAGACAGATTGTAGAGGTTTTGGTGTGTATATGCGTGTGTGTGTTTTTTTAGACTCTGAAACATAATCTGGTTCCCTTGTGGCTTCCCCCTCTAAGTGTTCCTAACTTTGCAGCTCTCTCTGTTTGTTTTTCATTTGTATTCTTGATCTTTTAGTCTTTCCTTCCCTCTTTGCTAAAAGAAAGCACAATTATTGGACGAGTGCCTCTTTTGCCAACTCACACACTTACCCAATAAGCATTGCCCTTGCAGAAAATCAGCATCCTGTGTTCCCTCTTTCCCTGGGTGCTTCCTTTAACCCCATCACCCTAACACATTAAATCCTGTGCAGTCTCATTGGGTCTTTCTTCATTTAATATCCATGACCAAGGACTTGGAGGTAAAGCTAAGCAGCAAGCACAGGAAAAGCTGGGAATAGCACTCTCTGTCAAAATATCCCATTTTTTCATTGATGTCCAAGAAAAATCACTGTGTCACAAATCAGAGAAAGGGGTCTAAAATTTCAGGATGCAGTACTACAGGTTGAAAAGAAATTCAGAATCATTATATTTTCATGGTGCCTATGAAAAGGAATGCCTTCCTAGATACTAATGTAGGAAAAGCATACAACATTAAAGCAATGTGGTTGACATGCTGAAATAATAATGAACCCAGAAAAGTTTTAACTTGTTTCAGGTTGTCAGAGCACTGGTTTCTTTTCTACAACTGAGTTGCATGGTTATGTTTAGATCCTAGACGAATGTTGAACAAAAGAGTCCAAACATGTGATCTAAAGACAGAATGGTGTCAAAGAAGACAGTCCGCTAGTTTTGAGGTACTCAGGCCTTACCTTGGCTACCCCCATCCATTTCATTGGTTGGTCAATAGTTTCAACTGCTCTTTGTAATCAGTATCACTACTTGGATCAAATTCATAGAGCAACAGCATAAAAAGAAAAAGGTGGGAAGAAAATGAAGAATAATATTCTGGTCTACTGTTAGAAATGAAGACATGTGACTACTATGGTATAGTGATTTTGTTCCAGCCCCTCAACCTGAACCAAACACTACAGAAATAAGTAGAAAGAGACAAAAATCTCACCAGGGAAATTCCAGCAATTATCATCCAAAAAAACTTAGAAATTCATCTGTGGAGTATCACACAGCTCCAGGGCAAGAGGAGAGCAGGAAACCTGGCACCCAGCATCCATCATAAAGAGTGTCTGCTGTTTCTGATAATCTTATTTTCTAGTTAAATGCAAATTGTCAAAGTGTTCCTTTTATGATTGTTTTTATAATCTAAAACAGTACTTCCACAAATTGGTTACTTGTCAAGGCAATTGTGAAAAAATTAATTTGTTAAAATTAAGCAATAACTAAGATGTGCTTATCCACTTGAGTGTGTCTGCATATATATGTTCATATATAGGTGTATTGCATGTTTGCCTACTGAATATGACTATGCATTTGTGTATATGTATATGTATATATGCTTCCATGTGTGAAAGAGTAGCTATAACTGTAGTTCGTACGAAAGTTACCAAACCTGCAGTGGTGATGCCTGCTTTATAGTGCTGTGTGTGTTCTTCTTTGAAGAGCTGCTGACAGGGGCTGGGGAACTGAGACTGATAAAGCCGCAGGAGGGCTGTACAGGCATAACCTTTACTTCATACAGAAAAAGTCACTATAAAAAGGGAATTGGGCCAGGCAAGGCAAAGCCCAAGCAGGACTGTCCAGTAATGTCTAACATGTGGTGTTATTTAAGGCAGAATCCTCCAGGGCCTGGGAATGGTACTGCTGCTAGCATACTTGGATCTGCTGCAATTGCCCTGAGGGGTCAGAGCAGAGACCACCACACTGCTGCGGGTGAGAGGTCAGATTTCCCCTGCAGGGAGGGGCATTTTCACTCCTAGTCATTCTAGGAAGAGTTGGATCCTGGGTTAGAAAAGAAGGACTCAGGAGGTCTTGTCAGGTATCACCTGAAGGCAGAGGTGCACCACTTCTGCGCTAGTGTCCAGCCTGCAGGATTCAAGGCAGTTATGAATATGTTTTGTGAGTCTGACTGTTGTTCACCTTCTGAATTGCTACCCAAACATGACATAACATGAATAGAAGCCACTTACAACTCCTGCTTATTCTGAGCATCTGTGAGAGACCCAGCAGTGTGGCTTCTTCATGCAGATGCAGGTCAGTAGATGCTGGTGCATTAATTTAGGAATGACTTGGGCTCTCTAGTTCTCATGATACAGCATACCAGTACTTCTTGACCAAGATATTGGTTAAGAATTTTCAAGCCATATGTTAGTCCCTTCATGTATTCCCTTTCTTCTTTCTTTCCTTCTTTTTCTTTCCTTTTTTCTTTCTTCTCTCTTCTCTCTCTCTCTCTCTCTCTCTCTCTCTCTCTATCTATCTCTCTCTTTCTTTTATTTGTTTGAGAAAGGGTCTTGCCATGTACTTCAAAACAGCTTTGAATTCACCATGTAGTCCAGGCTGGCCTGGAACTCAACAGCAATTCTCCTGCCTTAACCTCCAAATGCAGAGGTTACAGGCATGTGCCACCACCCCCAGCTTGTCCTCACATATTCATTGATGAAAGAGGAAAAATACGACCCTATTTTACTTTCTGAGGATCTAAAAGAGAAGACATAAAAGAAAGAATATGAAAATGATCAGTAATCCATAAGGCATCATTCATTCACAATTTCCTGCCTCAAGCCCTGTGAGCTAATTGTTGCCTCTGCCGGGAATACGTTTCTCATAGATTTCCTAAAAGTGCACTCTCTTCCTTTCAGGTGTTTGCCAAATGTCACTTTGTCAGAGCTACTTTGGCTGCTTATATAAAATAGCTGTCTTACCAAACCCTGGTTGATATGTGCCCTGACTCTACTTTCTTCATTCCTCTTGCCATGCTTTGACCTATGCTCTGGACATTCTTTGATTGACTTAATAAGAAAGATATTTTTGTCCACCTTAGTCACCCAGATATCCTTTGTATCTAGAACACTCTCTG
The DNA here is from genome assembly GCA_004027165.1 of Ctenomys sociabilis. NCBI lineage: Eukaryota > Metazoa > Chordata > Mammalia > Rodentia > Ctenomyidae > Ctenomys > Ctenomys sociabilis. Next base: position 20,110 of record PVKA01006639.1, on the reverse strand, counting down.
ACACATAGTATGGTTTGAATAGATTTGGTAAAAAGAATAAAGAACTATTTAATTGCAAGATATTGTTAGAGTTTCCTCAATCACCCCTAAGTAAATGTATTTCAGAGTTAAAGAAATACTTGGGCTGACAAGATAGCTCAGGTAACTAAGCACCTGCTTAGGCATGTGCAGTGACTGGAGTTGGATCCTGGAACCATATGCCCTGCTGGTTCCACTCACAGGTACACTAAACCAGCTACTGAGGCTGGGCATGGTGGCACACACCTGTAATCCCCACACTGGGGAGGCTGAAACAGGAGGATCACTATGAGTCTGAACTGTGCAGTGAGACCCTGTATCAAATCCATAAAAAAGTGTGGTGGTGCTGGGAATTACCCATTTCTGGTACTATTCATGCAACTGACAGGCCTGTGATGAAAACTGGAAATATCTCTAGGTTCAAAACCATTTTGGTGTGAATCCTTTTTGAAGTGTAACTATGAAAGGCTCTTATTTATATTTAGCTTTTCTCTGTTTTTAAGCCATTAGGCCTCAAGCACAAAAATTACATCTGCAGCTCTATGAGATTCTCCATGAGAAGAGGTTTCCTGCAAGTTTAATAAAAAGATAGCGGAAGCAAAGCATATTAAAATTTCTTTTCACTGCCTATTTGCCTTTCAATGCCTGAGTTTCTCTCTCTTTCTACAGATTTTTTTTTCTGAGATCCTGATTGCTCCGAGTGGCTTTTCTTTTCTTTTTTTTTTTTTCTTTCTTATCATTTTTATTCATTTAAATGATAAAAGACAAAATAGAGATGAAACATTTCAAAACATGTCAGTAGGACATTTACAATAATTAATATATTGCATATTGTTGTCCTTGTAATAGTTATTCAGAGGAAAAAGAAGCCAACATGGTATCTTGTCTAAAGAATATTAGTACAAAATTTATTCTCAGTGAACAAAGAGAAAATAGCTGTACCTCTATCCTAACTCTTTGAGTATATATATATTTTTTTTTCCTTCCACCTTTTTTCACAACAAAACTGTCCTTTACTTACAGTTTTGTGAAGCTGTTTACATAAGACACTAGTTACTTAGCAAGTGGTAGCAAACATTAACCAGAGAGGATGTTCATCTCAGGAGTGAGGCTACTTGTTTGCTTTACGCATTGGGTCAGGTCCCACCAACATCCATCTGATTGATTTCCTACCCTCATGACTCCCAACATATCCCCATTTTATGTTGTGATGTTTCAGAGATGAGTGTTCCACTGCAGTTAGAAAAGCTGTACTTGGAAAAAAGTCTTTAAAGGACCTATTGATACTCAAAACCAGTCTAAAGATTGTACAAACTTGAATCAGCAAAATACCCCAATATAGTCCAATAGCCCACAATAGCAATGGGTTATCAGCTCAACTTGCAATGTCAGAAGTTGTTCACTTGAGCCATTTACAGCTCATTATATTAATATGGCTTTACTTTTTAGACCTCACAGTTATATTTTGTGCTCCATGGTTAAGAAATGTGATGTATTAAGACCTGTTCCTTACATCCAAGGAGGCAAACAGGAAGGTGAAAAAATAAAGAATAATTGCTATCATCAGAGCAATAGTGGAAGCAGGTCCAGAGTCAAGACAGCCACTGGCAAAGGCTGTGGATTTCTAAGTGGTGTGGAAGAAGAGTATAAAGGTGCATTCTTAGAAGGAATGTTTTCTAAATTGAACAAATTCTTCAAGATGAAGCAAACTGGGACAAACTCAGAGAAAAGAAGGTGAGTCTAGGCAAAAGACATGACATTAGTGAAGACCAAGGACAGTGGTAATTATAGTGATCTATATGGTGACCTTTATGCTCAGTCTTATTGCATTTCAGAAAAATAAAACAAAACAAAACAATTGGTTCCTTATGTAACAATAACAATAACATTTATAATAATGGCCCACATACAAAGTGTTTACTGTGGAGCAGACAGTGTTCTAATGTGTTATATATTAGCACATGTTATTTTTGCCTCTACCCCTACTCATAGACATTATTATAATTTCTCCTTAAAAGATGAGAAAATCAACACAGCAGAAAGTCACAGAATGCTAGTCATTACCACTCAGGTTTTAGAAAGGTAACACACTTCTTCCTTTGTCTTTGCTTTTGTTCTTGTTTTCTGACACATGGGATTGAAGACAGGACTTCATGCATGCCACTCAAGCACCCACCACTGAGCCACATCTCTGGACCTTTAAAATTTTTATTTTAAGACAGAGTTGCCCAGGCTACTCTCAAATTTGTGATTCTCCTAGGAGTAGCTGGAAATACAGGTGTATGCTACCATGGTTGGCCAGTTTTGTTTTTATTAAAGCAAAAAGGCTGATCCAGCTGAATCCAATCCTGTTATTTTCAAAGGACAAGAGGAATTGGTGATTAAAAGATTTTTTTTTCCTTCAAAATACTGTCATTTGAAATAAACTACTAAGTTTTGTGTTGCTTTTGCACATGTATATTTTTTTAACACACACAAATAGGAAGAACAAATATTTCTTATGTCTGGTGAGTTCAAAAGCATAGAAAAAGTGGAGATAAGTATGCTTTTTAATATTTTACAGAAAGCTACATTAAAACTTTATAAAGGTCCACTGGATATTTATTTTCCCTCCTCTAGTAACAGTCTTAAATAAATATAATTACTTTTGGACAATAAAGTGCTTCAAAATCGTATACTGAAGACTAATAAAAAGTACCAGTCACTTGGAAGTGTTCCTGTTTGGAGGCCAACCTGGCCCTTACGTGGTTCAGTCAGAAGGTGAAAGGTTAAAAGTGCATCCTCAGTTTTAGATTGAATATAAAGCATGGCTTGGCATTGGGTTTTGGTTTTGTTTTGCTTTCTTTTTAATACCAAATGTAATTTTCTTTCTTTCATTTCTTGAAATGTTAGTTAACCATCCTGTTCATGGTCCCAGGGTTCTGAGCACCGAGCAGAACTTTCCAAGCCGAAGGTCACATGCCCTTTCCATTTATAGGTAGTGTACTCTGGATAAAATTGCTTTGCAAGGAACAATAAAAGAGAATAATGGAGACCATGAGCCTAGGGTTGAAGTAATGAAAGAAGTTTTCAATATTTTGGCACTTGCCTTCTGATGTAAAGGGTGTGTTATTCTCATTTAGTGGGCAGTGGCCAAGTGTAATAAGAGAAGGGTGTGCTAATCCACTGCTGCTCTAAACTGACAGTAAAAAACACTTTCTGCGTTTCCCATTTGGATTCCAGAACCCCTTTATTCACACCTATCTTTGCCATATTAGACATCTGTCGTATTATTTATATGGTGCTACCCTATTCAGTTCACACATTACAGCCTGCTGTGCAAGGCAGCTCTTTTCACCCCTAGCAATACAAGTGAGAGCATCTGATAACTGTATCTTCAAACTATTTAATGTCTACAAACACATTAAAATCTTTTCTTAATGAGTGTTGTCTTTCCCTTTCAATACTACTAATACTTCAATTTAAAAGACAAAGATGTTTCTTTCGATAGTATTAAATTGCATATTCATGTCCAGTGCCCTTTTCTACATAAACATTTCTAAGGATATAGTATGCTATTGATAAAAGCACATTCATGTTTGTCAACATAGTATGATCCATTCCAGCCTACTGTCTATTTTTGTAAATAAAATAGTACCACAACATAGCCACATTTGTTTCCTTCTGTGTAGTCTAAGGCTGATCTCATGCCATGGTGAAAGTAGTAAAACCAGAGAGAGAAAGTTAGAGTTAAGTCACTCCTGGGTTGAAATTTTTGACTGATAAAGAGGACAATTGAAGTCAGTCACAGTTGAATATTCTTCCCTATATAATAGCAAAATATGGACTTTTAAGATAGTTTATTGCATGCAAGACACACCAAGCATTCACAAGATTTTAATAGAAGTTTCATTAATTCATTTCAAGGGAAATCTGAAGAATTGAGATAAATTTTTACTCTTGAACATCTAGAAAGTGGCAGAACGGGATTTTGTAGGTAGATTCTTAAGATCAAACGATTTCCATTTTTCACCTCTCTTTCTTTCTTTCTTTCTTTCTTTCTTTCTTTCTTTCTTTCTTTCTTTCTTTCTCTTTCTTTCTCTCTCTCTCTCTTTCTTTCTCTTTCTCACTTTCTCTCTTTTTTATTTCAAAAGAACTTTTATGAAGTCCTGACATGTAATATGCTCCCTTGAACACATTCACATAAATCCAGGTTTTAAAACTGGAACCAATGCTATAATTTAAAAGATATGCCCTCTATTGGAGGAAAACATTTTTAAATGTAACAGTTAGTTGGCCAGAAATTATACATAAAAATAAAACAATGTTCTAATAAAATGTTACCCACAGGCTTCCATAATGCACATATAAACTAGACATAGTACTGGGCTCCATAAACAGAGCCACGAGAGTGCTATGAGGTAAGGAAAGGAGATTGTTGGCTTTTTGGAGAAACATCCAAGGAAAAACCAGATTCCAAGTTAATGGCTCAAATGAATCTTCCAACTCTCTACCCCCTTGGTGATATTAACTAGACTACTTGATCTTCATAGAGATCCTGCAGGTGCCCAGCATCGCATGCCCACCAAAGTGATGGAAAAACAAGCTATAATTTACTACTTAAGAGAAACATATAGCTAGAGGCAAGATTTTAATAAATAAAAAAGTTAGAACAACCATGGTAAGTGGTAACCAAATTAAAAACTGGATTAGAGCCCCAGAGACAGACCTAAGACAGAGCAGCCAACTCTGCCACCCTCCTCGATTCTGCCCATGTTCACCCAGCCCCAGAGATCGGCCTGAGACACCACAGCCAACTCCAGCAGCCTCCTGGATCCCACCCCAAGCTCTCCCAGTGAGTGGGAATTTGCACGACACACGAGGCTTCCCAGGTCAGTGAGTGTGTGGTGAATCTGAGGGAGAGCCTTTGGCTTCTTCCCACAGGCACTACCCGGATCCCCACCATGAAGCCCTCCAAGCCAGTGACTGGCCTGAAACTCAGAACCCACTCACCAGCACCTCCCCAGATCCCCTGCCCTAAAGCCCGCAGATCGAGGGGGAATTTCCCAGACTCCCTGGGCATCAAAGTTCAGTGAGTGTAGAACTCCAGGCCCACCGAGCTAGAGAGACATTTCCAAGGGATTCCCTGTCTTCCTCTCCCCCCCCCCTCTACCCTCCACAGCCTGAGACCCAGCACAGCTAGGCTGGTGAGAACACCAGGCCCACTGTGCCAGAGAAACATTTCCCAGCGATTGCCGGTCCCACTGCATGGCCCCAGACCCAGTGCAGGTTGGCCTGGAGTGAGAACTCCAAGCCTGTCATGCTGGAGGGACGTTTCCCAGCCTTCTTGGGTTCCAGCCTGTAGACCACGACCCAGCACAGGCTGGCAGACCCAGTACACACTACCTGGTGAAGAAGATCATCCACTATCCTTTTGGGAGCCCACAGGACCCAACAAAGCCCAGGCCAGCCCACCTAGAGAGCAACCAGCCTGACACAAGAGGGCTGATCCCGGCAATTTTCTGGATCCACACCCTAAAGACAGCCAAGACAGTGGGAATTTGCATTACTTGCTCTGCATCCCAGTTCGGTTCATGCTCGCCTGAACAGGGAACCAACCGAGGGGAAGCACAGGAGGTGCAGCAAAAAGGAACTGAACACAACAGCTAGATCCAGGATAGGCATACCTGGATAATCTCAAACTTAATAGACTGGCACCCGAATCTCATAACAAGCTAAGGTTATAGCTGCACCAAAGCTCTACAACAAAGTTCAAAGCTCAGTGCTATACAAAAATGACAAAGACAAGAGGAAAAACACAATCCCAGAACTTGAATCCACCAGTAAGGGCAGAGGACACTAGCTCAGCTGTAATGAATGAATTAACAGAGAGCACTATTCCAGCTGAAATGTATAAATTAACAGCACCTGAAGCAAGACACAACAGCAGAAAGGTCAAGAGGAACTCAAAGCAGAAATAATTTATGAAACCAGAAAAGAATTTTTGGAAAAAAGAATTCTTTGAAATCATAGCATCTGAAATACAGAAACAAGTTAGAAATATACAGAGGAAACCCAACTTTGAAGAAACAGTGCAGAAAAATAATTAATAACTACCTCTAAAGAAGACATGGATAAAAAAATTGAGGACATTGGAAATATGGTGGATTCCTTGAAAGAGCAATACAGAAAAGAAATAGAATGCATGAAACAGAGTCAAAGAGATATAGAAGAACTAAAAATATCAATCACAAGTCTACAAAACTGTTTGAGTGAAAGCGAAGACAGAGTTTCAGATCTTGAAGACAGCAGTGTAGCTAGTGAAAACATGAAAAAGGATCTCGTAAAAACAATGAGTATGCAGGAAAAAATAATCCATCACCTGCATGATGATGCCAGGATGAACAATGTGAGAATAATTGCTATCAACAAGAATGTATGAGTCCATACAAATGACATAAAAATAATTTGGGGAGAAGCAATTGCAGAAAACCTCCCAAACATGAGGAAACAAACCAAAATTCAGGTCGCCAAAGCATACAGAACACCAAATAACTTTAACCCAAGTAAAAACACACCAAGACATATAATAGTTAAGATCCCAGAAATCCAACACAAAAATAATATACTGAAAGCTGCTAGAGAGAAGTAGATCACATTCAAAGGAAAAGCCATCAGAATTATAGCCGACTTCTTTACACAAACAATGAAGGCAAGGAGAGCATGGAGCAGAGTTCTTCAAGTCCTACACGAAAACAACTTCTAGCCCAGACTATTATACCCTGCAAAGCTGTCTTCCAAGTGTGATGGAGAAGTGAAATACTTCCACGACAAAGAACAAATAAAGAATTTCATGATGACAAAGACATCACCACACAGGCTGCTGAAAGATGTTCTAGAGAGAGACCAAAATGACCAGAATTCCATGAATGAGAATGGAAAGAACCCACTAAACAAGACAGAAAATTAAACACAGGATATAAAGAAGTAAACGACACCGGTTAAGTATCATGACAAACATAAATCAGCACATTTCAATTATAACCATCAATGTAAATGGACGCAATTCTCCAATTAAGAGAAATAGACTGGCCCAGTGGATTAGGAAACAAAACCCAACAATATGCTGTATAAAGGAAACACACTTAACTCAAAAGGACATTCATATACTCAAAGTCAAAGAATGGAAAACAATAATACATGCCACAGCACCTCAGAAAAAAGCAAGAGTAGCAATTCTGTTCTCAGACAGTCTCAACTTCAAACCGAGAATGATCAAACGAAACAAAGAAGGCCACTATATATTGGTCAGAGGAAAAATTCAAGAACAAGAGGTAACACTCATGAATATTTATGCACCAAACACAGAAGCGTCCAACTATGTAAGACAAATCTTAATGGACATGAAAAACTTAATGTCTAAGAACACAATCTTAATAGGAGACTTAACACCCCCTTATCTCAAAAGATAGATCAAACAGACAAAAAAATTAGCAAGGAAGTAGCAGAACTGAACCAGAGCTTGGAACAAATGGACCTGGTGGACATATACAGAGTGTTCCACCCAAGCACAGCTGAATACACATTTTTTTCACCTGCACACGGGTCATTTTCCAAAATAGACCACATACTATTTCAGAGGTCATGTGTAAGAAAACAGAAATTAATTTTCTGTTTCAAGAAAACAGAAATTATCCCATGCATATTACCTGACCACAGTGCAAAGAAACGGGAAATAAATGACAAAACAAACCAGAAAAACCTGCTAAATTCATGGAAACTAAACAACACCCAACTCAGCAATCAATGGGTCACAGAAGAAATTAAACAAGAAATTCAACAATATGTACAATTCAATGAAAATTCAAACACAACTTAAAGGAATTTATGGGATGCGATGAAAGCAGTTCTTACAAGGAAAATCATAGCTATAAACTCACACATTAGGAAAACAGAACAGGAACAAATTAGCACCCTAACGTTGCACCTTTGACAACTAGAAAAATGAGCAAATGAAACACAGAGCGCAAACACGGGAAGAAATTATAAAGATTAGAGCAGAAATTAATTCAATTGAGATGAAGAAAACAGTTCAAAGAATCCACAAATCAAAAACTTGGTTCTTTGAAAAAGTGAATAGAGTTAGTAGGCCTCTAGCCAACCTCATCAAAAAGAGGCAAGAGAAAATTCAAATACATGCAATAAGGAATGAAAAGGGTGAAATCACCACAGACCCAGTGGAAAATCAGAAGATTATCAATAGTTACTTGGAGAATCTTTACACTCACAGAGTAGAAGACACAGAAGAAATGGACAGATTCCTTGAAAGGTACAAATTACCAAAACTGAATCAAGTTTGATTCAACTGAACAACTCTCAATAAGCTAATAACAGCCAACAAAATACGAAACGTATTAAAAATCCTATGGATAAAGAAAAGTCCAGGTCCTGATGGACTCACAGCTGAATTCTACAAGAAATTTATAGAAGATATAATCCCCACACTCCACAAACTCTTCAATGAAGTTGAAAAGGAAACAGTCCTCCCAAAATCATTTCTGGAGGCAAGTATAATACTCATTCCAAAGCCAGGGAAAGACACAACCAAAAAGGAGAACTACAGGCCAATCTCCCTCATGCACATAGATGCAAAAATACTCAACAAAATCCTGGCAAATAAAATACAGCAAATCATCAAGAAGATCATACATCACGACCAGATAGGATTCATCCCAGGAATGCAAGGATGGTTCAATATTCAAAAATCTATAAACATAATACACCATATTAATAGGCTGAAATCTAAAAACCACATGATTATCTCAATTGATGCAGAGAAAGCTTTTGACAAAGTCCAACACTCATTCATGTTCAAGGTCCTACAGAAAATTGGAAGAGATGGACTCTATCTTAGCTTGATAAAAGGTATCAATGACAACTCAAAAGCTCATATAATCCTAAATGGGGAAAAACTGAAATCTTCTACTCTTAAATCAGGTACAAGACAAGGATGTCCTCTATAACCCCTCCTATTCAATATAGTCTTGGAATCCTTAGCAACAGCCATTAGAAAAGAGGGAGAAATAAAGGGAATAAGAATAGGTAAAGAAGAAGTTAAATTATCACTATTTGCAGATGACATGGTACTTTACTTGGAAGAACCCAAAAATTCTACCAAAAAACTAGTAGCACTGATAGAGAAATTCAATAGAATAGCAGGATACAAAATCAGTACTCAAAAGTCAATAGCATTCCTCTACACAGATAACAAACACACTGAAAGGGAAACAATAGAAACACTACCGTTTACAATAGCACCGTGGAAAATGAAATACCTTGGGATTCACTTAACCAAGGAAGTCAAAGATATTTTCACAGAAAATTACAACACCCAAAGAAAAGAGATTATAGAGAATTTCAGAAAATGGAAAGATATTCCATGCTCCTGGATAGGAAGAACCAACATCGTGAGGATGGCCATACTCCCAAAATTGATGTATTTAATGCAATCCCTATCAGACTGCCATCAACATACCTCCAAGACATAGAGAAATCATTCCTAAAATTTATTTGGAGGCACAAATGACCTAGAATAGCAAAGGCAATCTTGGCTAATAAAGACAAGGCAGGAGGCATCACAGTTCCTGACTTGAAATTATACTACAAAGCCACTGTGATAAAATCACCATACTATTGGCAATGAAATAGACCTGAGGATCAATGGAATAGATTAGAAGATGCAGAAGCATCTATGAACACATTCAGCCATCTGATCTTCGACAAAGGGGCCAATCATACTTACTGGAAGAAGGATAGCCTCTTTAACAAATGGTGCTGGAAAACATGGCTTTCTATATACCGAAAACTAAAATTTGACCCAGCTCTATCACCATGCACCAAATTAAAGTCAAAATGGATAAAAGATCTAATCATTAAAACAGAAACACTCAATCTCCTGGAAGAGAAAGTTGGAGGAACTCTTGAAGTCATAGGGGTAGGTAAAGAGTTCATGAAAAAACATATATTCGCAAGCAACGCACTTGAAAGAATCAACGACTGGGATCAACTCTTCTTCAGGAGCTTCTCCATGCCAAAAGAAATTGTCAACAGGGTAAAAAGACAACCCACAAATTTTGAAAAAATCCCAACTAATAAGAAATTAGACAAAGGTCTGCTCTCTAGAATATATAAAGAACTAAGATATACCAGGGCCCTCAAATTTAAAGACCTAATTCAGAAATGGGCATCTGAGATGAGTACATACTTGTCAGAGCAAGAAATTAAAGCAGCGAATAAATATATGCAAAAATGCTCGACATCACTAGTCATCCATGAAATGCAAGTAAAAACAACACTGAGATACCATTTCACTCTAGAAAGAATGGCTATCATAAGGAAATCATCCAACAACAAATGTTGTGAGGTTGTGGGGAAAAGGGAATACTTCTCCACTGCTAGTGTGAATGTAGACTGGTACAACCATTGTGAAGGTCGATGTGGAGACTCCTCAAAAGAGTAGGAGTAGAAATCCCATTCAAGCCATCTATCCCCCTACTGGGAATTTTCCCAGAGGAACTGAAAACATTCTATCATAGTGATATATGTGTACCTATGTTTATAGCAGCACAATGTGTGATAGCAAAATCTTGGAAACAACCAAGATGTCCATCACATGAGGAATGGTTGAAAAAGATGTGGTATTTCTATATAATGGAGTATTACTCAGCTATTAAGAATGATAAGCTTGAAGCATTTATATTGAAGTGGATGCCACTTGAATATTTACTCATAAGTGAAATAAGCCAGACACACATGTGTAAATATCATATAGTCTCCCTAATATAAGAAGCAAAAAGAAGAAATACAAATGGAAATGTACACCAACAAATAAAAACAGTTGGGTCAGATAAGGCAAAGTGAATGGCATATGCTGCAAGATACTAATCAGCTTTTCTTCTTGATGGTTAACAACCCAAGTTCACAGATCAAAATTGGAGAAATAGAAAAGCCACAAGGCCAGCCAACATTTTGGCCCTAGCCTTTCAAGATCAGTGAAGACTCGGGACATAGGAGAACCTGTACTGCAGCATCCTGAAACTCAGTTGAGCTCCAAATTTTCTGAATAAGGAGATTATGCAGCTTAGAGGAAAGAGATCAAAGTTCTATAGTATGCCTGGGGAGAGTCACATGGAAAGAAAACTTTCTCTCAGGCTGTCACAGAGAGCAAACTGGTCAAGCATTGGCCCTGACTCATCTGCATGGATGACACAGACAAAGGATCTACAGGGGTACAAGACTACACGATAAACCCTGAGAGGAGTTCACTGACCTCATAAGAAACAAAAAGTACATGTGTTGGTATATATGTCTTGCTCTGTCTCGATCTTAACCATCCAGCAGAAAACTATAAAAATGAGGTATGCACTGCAGGGCCATAATAATAAGTTGAGCTGTAAATGACTATGGTCAACAACTTCTTCAGATAACTCACTATTGTTGTGGAATGCTGGACTGTGTTGGATTGTTTCATTGACTCCAGGCACCTAAATAGGTTGAGTGAGAATGGAGTGTCCATGTTTGACAGGTGTAGACAAAGGAAGGGGTATAGAAAGGAAGAATCATGATGTGTACATATGGATAGTACAGTTGGGATAGATAAAGCCGTACTTCTACATAATACTATGAGAGGGAATATTTGCACAAATGTGGTTGGAATAGATATTATGTTGGCTTCTAGTACTATTTACAACCACTAGGAAAATAACAAGGTATAAAGTATTAATTATTAAGTCTTTGATGTAATTCATGTATAAATATTAAGATTTGTAAACAGCTATACTCTCTTATTTTACTGATAGGAGACATATTCTATAATAATGTCTGTAAGTATAATATCATGTATGCACCTTCTACGATACCAAAACATTATGAAAACGGTTTGCAATGTATTAATTTATCAAATCCATCTTGTCAAGTTATCTTAAAACTGTCTCATTGCTATTTGTACTTCAATAAAATAAAAAATAAATAAAAATAAAAACTGCGTTACGGTTCTATGGGGTTGATTGTGCATTTTCTTCTGTCTGTGAAACATTTTTCTAACTAAATTTTAATTAAAAATTAGAAATAAAGAAAAGAAGAACTACTAAGGCACCAAGAATTCTGTAAGCTTCATGCAGAAGGAAAGCTGATAAATATGGGAACCTTCCCCAAAAAATTCATTTCATATTTTCATTCCAAATGTTAATGCTAATTTATCTTCTGAGAAATCTTAGCTCCAAACAGAGTTGATATCTATCTATTAACTTGTACCCATGACAAAGTTACCAAGGTCTTCATAGTTCTCTGATTTTATTTCTATTTGTGATTGAGCTCCACAATCAGGAAAACATAAAAAGTATGGTTCTCCTTAAAGTGCTTGCTTAGGCAGATGCAGGGACCAGGGTTTGATTCCCAGCATGCATTGCACAGTGAAAGGGTAAGTGAGATTGGGCATGCCTGTAATCCCCACACATGGGAGGCTGAAAACAGTAAGATCACTAGGAATCTGATATGTCTAGTGAGACCCTATAGACCCTGTACTAAATGTATAAAAATAATTTAAAAATAAAAAGTATGGTCTTCTTTTATACATCTTTTAGAATAAAAGTTGAACCATTATAGGTTGGAAAAATTAATTATAAAAGAAACTAATTTCATAACTTTATTTTTGATTCAGGAAGTGAGGTAACCTTATAAACTAAATCTAAAGAAAAGAAAAACTCAAATCCCACTCTCTGCTATAATCGTTATAATTTTACTATTTTTCTGAACTTTTTGTTTTCTAAAACTGTTTTCTAATACCGACAAGGAGCAGTTCAGATCCTGATATTTTTCACTTAATTTTATATTTGAAGTATTTGGTTATGTCCATATATTTAGAATATTAAAGATTGCAAATCAGTACTATGATGAATCTTCAACTCCATGGATTGTTTTACGTTTGGGTTGGATTGCCAAAAGTAGGATTAGTAGGTCAGAGAATATGAAATTACAATGGCTCTGTATGTTAACACATTACTTTCTGAAAGTGTTTTACTAATTTGTATAGTAATTATAATGTAAAAGCTTATCTTTGCCAGCATCTACTCTATAACACTTTTGATTCTAATTAAGCATTTTCCTCATTCTCCACAATAGCAAATTACAATTCCTGCTTCTTGTGCTCAAAGTCCTAGGCCAAATCTTTGACTCGTACCTTGTTTTAACTAATCTCTTTCGATGCATCCTAAGATTCTCCATGAGGATTCTCCTAAAATGTTTACATATGAACACACTCACTAAAGCTCTAAGCCTTTCTTGAGACCACTGAGTCAGAATGTCCAGGGTGAGGCCCCATAGGGCCTGTGATCGTCTCTTTTTTAATCTCTTTGGCCTCTTTTATTTTAAAGCGTTTGGTGCCATAAATAATCAGCCTACTTCTGAAGCTTATTTAGGAAAGAGAATTTTCCCCAGGAAGTCTACATAGATAAGGCAAGGAATTTACTTAATATTTAGTAGTAAAATAATAAAATACAGACAAAAAGTGAAATACTGTGGTCTCTTCTATCTTTAAACAGTTTTCCATTTAACTTTTTTGTGTATCTTGTTCCATTTACTGAAAAAAGGTTTTTCTTGGTAAGGGAAAATCAGGTGTTAAATGTTCTTGCTCTAACTGGAAGCAGTTAGATAGGACAGAGTAGTATCAGCATCTCAGAAAGCCAAGGAAGCTCCTTGTGGAAAGTGGGAACTTACTGGGTTTAGAGGACCCCAAAATTCTTGAGATTAACATAGATGAATAGTTCTCTCATCTCTGCTACTATAACTATTGCAGTCTCGGGCCGGTAAAGTGAAGGATGGACCTCCAAAATAGCATAATCATAATGCTTACAACATCACATGTAGTATTTTTTTGAATCCCCATAATATGTCTGATGTCATTACGAGCTCTTTGTGTCATGTCTGGCTTGTTTCAGGCCTCATGCCACCATCACACAAGACATGTACTAAGAGGCTTCTCATCATTTTATAGGTGAATCTCAGAGAGACTAATAGTTCATCCTGAAGTTGTATGACAAGTATTATCCATCATAAACTGCTTTTCTAATAGAAGATTATAAACTCCCTGAGGTGAATAATTCTGTCTTCTAAGAGATTAAATACTCTGAGGAGTTAGGACATGAGATAGGGCCAAACCAAGACCCACATATGAACGTAATATAACAAAGCAAAAAGAATGATCACAATTCTTGAGATTTACCATTAAGAGGTTTTTGTGTGTTCTTAACAAACAAAAATATGAATTTATTTACAAACCACCATGATTCTCAACTGCTTCTCCACCCCACACCCACCTACCATATATCCCATTTGCCACATATACTTGGAAGCTTCTTTGCCTTTTGCTTCCAGGATTTGATTTCAATTATGAACCACTGGACTTTTATTTGTCCAGACAATTGGCAAATTCCTGCATCAATAAATAGTGCTACTATTATTGCTTTAAGAGAAGCAAATATTTTAAACTATCAAATCAGATGCATTTAACATAGATCAATTCTTAGACTGAGTGGATCAGCTCACACCATTGGTGTTGATGAGTTGAAACACATTGTTGATCTAAAACAGCCCACATGTTTAGGTCTTAGAAGACCCCCAGGAGTCCTTGTAATGCACATTTTTCTCAGCTTGAAATAGTATGGGTTTAGATTCTTAGTTTCTGTGAAAGTATTTGTCCACACTAGCTGAAAGTAAGAGAGCCCGAATTCTAGCAAACTCATTTTGCCCTAGATGGATGTTGCAACCCATGTCAAAGTTATGTAGCGAAGGGATTATTTCCAAACCTCACTGCACTCTCCAACACAGAGAGGCACTCTACACTTGCGTGCAAAGCCTATGTTTCCAGACTATAAAACCAACCATAGAATAAAATGAGTAAGGTTTTCATGGCTCTTCTATTGGAGCAGAAAGTTGACAAAAATAAGGCCATCCACACCTAAAGATTGAAAGCATTGTATATTTGATTGGCAGCCAATGAGACCTTTCAAGCTTGGATATGGCCCCTGTTCTCTGGCAGGACAGCAGGATGCTGACAAGGAATGGAACACAGAGAAGGTGGATTTCCTTTCATGGGCCACAAAAATAACATGTATTAAGAGAAAATATATATTAAAAGAGAAGAGACTTTAGGACAGTAAGATGATACAAAGGATCGTTTTCAGTTCCCATGTAATCTTATTAAGATTATTTAGGGAAGCTCTCTCCCTTTTATGTGTATAAGTTTCTTTTCTCCCAGGTTATTCCTCTTAGAGCCAGAAGCTGAAATGCCTTCCCTAAATAACAGCAACACTTTGAATGTCCTTTGTGTCTTAGTTACTCTTCTCCCATTGCTGAGACAAATACCCAACACCCAAAATGAAAGAAGGAAAGGTTTATTTAGCTTACAGTTACTGGAGGTTTCAGTCTGTATTCAACTGGCTCCAAGGCAGAGGGGCACATGGCAGAGAGCAGCAGTTCATGGCGGTGGAACAGCAACAATGAAGAGCAAAGGCTGCAGAAAGTTTTCTCTCTGTCTGTTAAACTACATTCAACCTCTAATAATCCCAGTAGTGCTAAGACCCATAATCCCAGCCTTGGATCACACATTATCCCAGTGGATCATGAGTTAATCACAAACTCTAGAAGTCCCCACCCCATGACTGCATCAGGCTTTGGGGAGACTACTAGAAACCATCACACCTTGCTAAAGAGATCTAGAATGAGCCACTTCTTCCATCGTTATGATCTGAGTGTCATAATTTAGGTAATGTTATTTACTTTTCCTGAAAAATCGCACTTAAATTGCATTTAAATGGCAATAGAATATTAAGCCATTGAAAATACTCAGTAAAAGATAAAGATAATTTTACAGTTAAAAGAGGCCCCCTTGCTTTGGGTGTTCTGGCTGCCATGACTCCTTCAGCTTAAATCTCTCTTGGGTTCTTCCTGGTCCCTTTATAAGCTTATAACCACTCTATAAAGTTTTTCTTTTTATCCTCAGTTAAAACAAAACAATGCTCTTCTACATCTTCAGCTCTTCATCTCCAGTGTCTCTACTTAGAAATGACTCTCTACTTAGAAATGCCTTTATCTCCCTCTTTTGGGTACAGACAATAAGAGACAGTGATTTTCTATATATTCATATGTCCAAACCAGAACCAGAGACTAGCAGCAGAAAAGTTCAATCATCTGAGGAAGTCTACCTATGCATCCACATATGCAGATGGCATTATAAGCATCTTGAAACAAAGTGTTTCAAGCATCCTCTATAATTCAATAAGAAAAAAAATGAAAGTGTTAAGTTCTGCTAACTTCATATTTTTAAACGTTTACATTATTTTCATATTTTTAAATTCCTATCTGAATTTTAATGTTCAGGGACTTCAAAAGGCTTTCATTTATTTATTTTTTTAAATTTATGCAGGGTTTTGCTGTGCAATTCAAACTTGTAATAATTCTCCCGTCTCAGTCTCCACAGCACTAGGACCACAGGTGTAGGCCACCACAACTGGTTTTGGGGTCAGGACAATGTGCCCAGAATTCAAAGGCTGGAATGGCATACAGTATGAGGAATCAAACTCAGGTTTTTGTGCTTTCCAGGCAGACACTTAAATCCCTGAGCTCTCTCTCCAGTGCTCAGAAGGCTTTTATTTTTTTTTTCCATTTTATGAGTGAAGAATTTATACCTCCAAATGGAGTCCTACTTGCAGTTGTGATCTCATTCAAGTCAGAGCTACCACTTGAAGGTCCAACACCATGCGAATAATTTTTGACTGTACCACAGATACTATTTTACTCCTTGAAATGGTTTAGATGTAAAATAGCCCTGAAAAGTATCATGTATTCAGAGGTGTAATATAGTTGAAGTAGGTAGGCATTAAGGGCTGTGACCTAGAAGGGTATATCCTTGTTTCTGGTGTTTAATTTTTTTTGTTCTGTTTCCTGACTAGATGATGTGAACAGCTTTCCTCTTCTACCACTTTCTACAATCTTGTTTTTTGCCTTGGAACTAGCTTACCATGTACTGAATCCCCCAAAGCCACAAGTCATATCAAATCTCTCCTCCTTTAAAGATGTGGATATCTTGTCCCAGTAATGGGGAAACTGACTAATACAGAAAACTTATACCAGGAGTGGGGATGTCTGACTTTACCTGCCCACATGGTCCCTTCAGAACCTGGTTGTGGGAGGAAGTTGGAAAAGTTTGAAGATGTCAGCTACAGAAACCAAAAATACTATTACCAGAATCAACAGAAATTGATGGTAAATTCTACTTAAACATTCTGAAATGGAATCCAGAGATCATTGTTCCAAAAGTTAAAGATCAATGCACTTGCTTTTTGAATTTCATTTGGACATATTTCAAATATAATAAATACTTGCTAGAGTTATGTTTTGAACATAAAGAAACTGTTTATCAGTTACATATGCAACAACCATAAAATTACTGCAGTAGCATCAGAGTAAAGTTATGTGCTAAATTCTAGATGGGGAAAATCTTGTTAAATTTAAATTTTATTTTCTGTGTTACAGACTTTAAAAGAAATTGAGTTAATGTTAACTAGGTTAATACTATTATCACTGTTTTATTAACCAGAATAAAGGAAAAGTAATTCTGTGTATGCTCAGATTTATATATTTATAAAGGATTATCCTATCCATATCTTTAGGAAATAGAAATTTTCTTCAGTCGATGGTTACTTTCTTCACCAGTTTTGACAGGTAATTTAAAGTTGGAAATGAGTTGTGTACAGCTGCATAGATCCCAGAACTAAAGCTTGGCAATACTTTGGACAATAATAGCACAAAAGATGCAACTTGTAACATAAATAATTTAATTATTATTATTTATTTTTTATCTGAAAACTATAAATCTCTCATAAAAATGAATGAATAAATAAGCATAAAAATAGCAGAATAGTTACCTTTTAATTACAAAGCTTCTGCTTCAAAGGACTCTTTTCCCACAGACGTATTTTGGTTATCCTATAGTGGGGAGCTTGTCTGGTGTTCTCCCTGATGACCTGGGTTCAACATCTGCTCTGAGGAAGAGTTTTTCTAACTCAGTAATTAAAATATGATGATCTTATTACAGTTGGAAAAATGATTTATTCATCTTTATTATACATTGAGTTTTGGCAGGGTAGAAAACAGAGGAGAGATATTAAGTGCAATTCCATGGGGCCAGAGATGAATCTAATATTACCTAATATCTTCAGAACTGACCAGATCAAATTAGACAGTAATCCAGAGTTATACAGGCTGACTCACACTGTGAAAAGGGGGTAAAACTGAGGAGGATATTGAGAACTTGATGAGTCAGCGGGATCAGATGGCATAAAGGAGGAGCTTCATTACACACACCTGGGGAACAGGAACAAAATATATGAATGGTAGAAGGATAACTGAGGAAATCTAAAGAAACAAAGAGAAAATAGAAGGAATAACACACACTAAAAAAAAAGTGACCTGCAATGCAAAAATAGAATGACCGTATGGGCCTGCCCACATAGAAAGAATTATTGTTTCAATTCTTGGACCTAACTGTGGTCACTGTTTTTATATTTTAGATTGGAAACTAAAACAGCTGAATTCTCTCAGCAGGATGGGCGTGAGACTACTGCACCACACCATCATCACTATTTTTTCTTCACAAACATTCGATACCAAATCCCCCCATTTTAATGCTAAATTGTCAATCAGTGTATTTAATTGCTTTCCCATCTTAGCCTCTTTCCCATGTGTAATTAAGTATATAAAATCTCTAAAATAACTGAGCATTTCTGACTATGATCTGAGTATCTACACAAGTTCACAGCGCAAAACTAGCCTGACATCAGTAATAAATGCTTTTTAACACACAAGACAATAAGACACAAAAGATCAGAGCAAATGGCATTGATTATTTAAAAACTTGATTGAAGAGTAACATTCTCGATTGATAAATAGCTTGTTCCTTGCCTTCTCATTCTCTCTACAGTTGTTCTTGAACCAAGTACCAAAGGCACTTTTTATTTGAAACACCATTTCCTTTTTTTGAAACCACACCATGGCCTTGCTAAGTAGTGTCTTATAACAGTCTCAACCAGGCTGGTCCCCTGACCTGGGCTCCCATTATGTGCTGTGCACTCCTGTTGTCCAGCCCAAGTTCTCCAGATGCTGTTTCACTCATGTTTGGAGGCATTCAGCAGAACTCCAGGCTTTCATGAGCTCTCTCTTCCCTGGGCTTCTTTGTTGCTTTCAGTCAGCCCCTTTCCTGATAGCATCCAAACTTGCATTGCTAGATACACCATTAGAAACTTCATAGATATCAGTTAGAGACCACAAGGTTATGATAATTATCTTCCATCTTTTGAAGCAACCTGAGGACTCATTAAATGCTTAATGTGTGATCGATTTAGGATGTCAGTAAATACGGTCTCTTAGACACAAAACTCAAGGTTTTTGGTTTGCTGAGATGATTTATGGTTTCAGATTTCTTTTTTTTTTTTTTCTCTCAGGCTATTTGGACTTTATTGCAGAATAATTGTAAATAATAACACATTGAACTGAATTTCACATATGCAATTAAGGTCCTGAAGTCTGTATTTTGTATGAGGTAGCCAAATTCTCTTAACACCTTCTTTTTTTTTTTTTAATGTCACAATATAATGCTTTATTTTATTTACTTATTTTTTTAATTTTTTATTTTATTGAAGCACAAATATCAATCAGACAGTTTCAAGACACCTTAACAAGACAGATTCGATAAATTAATATATTGCAAACTGTTTTCATAATGTTTTGGTATCGTACAAGGTGCATACATGATATTGTATTTACAGATATTATTTTAGCAGATGTCTCTTATCAGTAAAGTAAGAGTGTAGCTGCTTACTTATCTTATTTTTTATACCTGAATTATATCAAAAATTCAATAATTATTTTCCTAGTGGATGACCGTAGTACTAGAAGCCGACATAATATCCTGTCCAACCACCATTAGTGCAGATCTTGCCTCTCATAGGATTATGTAGAAGCACAGCGTTATCTATCCCAACTGTACTGTCTATACACA